>CM071866.1:4827639-4855658 GCA_036759665.1 Gynandropsis gynandra | reverse complement strand
GAAACTCGATGCCTCAATCTTCCCTATTGTGTTACCGATGTGTGGATTGATACTTCTCTCCTTCTCCAGCGTCTCCCAAGCCTTTCCTGATGATTTCCAAGCCTTTCCTTGCCCTAGGCGTCGCTCTCTTGCGTCTGGATCTGTTCTGTTCTTTTAATTCTCTCGTTCGAATTCAAAATCTAGGTTGTTACGAGAAAGGCGGCCCGCTCGGGTACACCTTTTACCCGATCGTGCAGAGGCGCGCCCGGTCGTGTACTCCGTCCTGCCCCAGCGTCTCCCAAGCCTTTCCTGATGATTTCCAAGCCTTTCCTTGCCCTAGGCGTCGCCCCTTGCGTCTGGATCTGTTCTGGTCTATTAATTTGATCTGTTCTGGTCTATTAATTGCAACACCTTTTACCCGGTCATGCAGAGGCGTGCCCGACCGTGTACTCCGTCCTTCCCGATCGGGCATCGGCACCCGATCGCGTGGTTGAACAGCCCGAGTCGTGTAAACTCTCGGGAATTTTCAGGAACAATTAACACCCGAGCGGGTACCTTATTGCGCCCGATCGGGTATTACTACCCGATCATGTAGTCTTCGTGCCCGGATCGTGCAAGGTGTTGCAATTAAACCCCGTAGGTTTTGCCCGAGCGGGTAGACCTCAGTGCTCGAGCGGGCACTCTTCTATCCATGTTTTTGCTCTTTTCCGCTCGTTGCTCGGGTGTTTTTTTTAGTTCTGTGGCTTGATTTTGGCTCCGAGTGAATTGTATCTTCAGAATGTGTGGTTTTACTCAGGAATTCGCCTTTTTATGCTCGTTTAGGCCTTGTCGCCTTAAAACCTGAAAACCAATAAAATGGGCGTATGTAAAGAAGAATCATATCGGAAATGTAACTCTAACTAAGAAATATATGCGAAAATGATACTAATACCTAACCTAAAATTGATACACTTTACGTGTTATCAGGCGTCTTCACCATCGCGCTTGGAGGCAAGGGAAGAATAAGCGGGGACGGGAGAAAAGCGAAGCAATTGAGAATGAGATGATGTCTCTTAATGGCTTGGGATCAATAAGATAACAATTCCAGAACATGTACACTTAAATCATAGCTCATTCATCAACGTTCGAAATGATATAGTTAGCTAATGTAGAATAGAAACAATTTTTCATAGTTCTTAGTTAGGTACTATATAATACAAAAGCACAATTACGGATTGTTGTGCCGTTATATGTACGTCAAAGCTTATGAAGGACAATGGTAACTCAACAGCTTCAAAATCAGTTTTGTAAGTTTTTTCAACCTCCTTGACTTTCCTTCTTTTTTTATAACCTTGGAACAAATTGCATTTTACGCCTCTGAAAGTTGACCAATTTGTAATCGAGTGGATCTTAACTTCCACATCAACTACTTAGGAGATGATCATGCCGATAAAATTGAGCAAGCGAGAGCAAAAGAAAGGAAAAGGAAAGAATTTTCGACTGAGTATTATTGTTGCTCAAATGATCATCGAAAAAACAATTATGATCTTAACAACCATTACTCTCATTATGATTAACGGTATTAAAAAAACTAGATAGCATGTATTATTTTATATTTTTTTCAATATTGTTCGTACTTATTCTTTCTAAAAATATCAAACAGGTTTGTTAACACTTTGTATGTCATGCTCCACACACATCTACACAGATCCACAGCTAAAGCCAATTAAGAAATTCAAAAATAGGTAAGTTTTCAAAATTTCCAATTCATGTTCATATATTCATAATTGTTCTTAAATCATGTTATTGATTAAATTTAATAATCTATATTTATGTAAGTACGGATAAGAAAAATAATCATGAAAAAATTATAACTCAAATGGTGCGATCGCTTTCTTCCGACAATTTATATTCTATAATTTTAAATATATTATAAACAAACTGCATTGTTAGTTTACATTACAAATTATAAATCTATTGTTCAAATTTATACATTGAAAATTTTAATTCGTATATTTGTATTTCCCCATTTTTATAAACAAATATATTTTAATTATCACCAATATCACATAATTTACACAATAATTTTAAAGCAGCCAAATAATGTTTCTGTTTAAAGAAACAACAGTGAATATAATAAGTAATACACCAGACATAAATGTGAAATAATGAAACTTTCCGTAAAAAGGTAAGTTATAGGAAAGCTGTGTGACATTGCACAAACAAGACATAAGAAGCAAGACTGGAGTTTCTCTCACTGAGTCTTACTTTCACTTCAAAGCAATATGCAACAAAATCAACTCGTCATACCCATATTTTGTCTGAAAACAAAAAAAAATACAGACATGAAATCAGATAGAACCTTACAACACAAGCAAACGCAGGACGCAGGAAAGTGGAACACAGGACGTGCCACGCAGAATGTGGAACACAGAACGCACTAAAGAGCGATATCCAACAGCATGTCTCTAACAGAGTAGATGTCCCGTCCCTGAGAATGGTTGCTCGGAACAACACCATTCATGGTAGTCCCAATCTGCCCTTCAGCACAGGGCATAATTACGTTACCGCCATTCTCAGATGTCTCCATACCACATTGTGTTTCATCGGTCAGCGAGAAGCCAAACAACATGCAACTGTTTTTACAAGAGTTTGACACTCTCGTAGAGCCTGATCCATTGTGCTCGTCCGTGAACTTGCTGTTGTAGTTGATGATGGAGTGTGTTTCACTGAAGTCTGATACAGTACTTTTACGGTCTGCTAGTTGAAACATCATAACAGATGACGGGGATGAGACGTGGAAAGAGGGCGTGAGGACACGGGTGCTGAAGTTCTGGCACGGACCAGACCAGATGTTCCTCTGGCTCAGAACTTGAGCACCGTCGTAGATTCCAGAGCCTCCTCCTCCTCCTCTAGGGAAAAATGTAGGATCTGGAATTGTTTCTTGACCTTGCAAGACCTTAGGGAAGCTGAAGGATTCACCAAAGTCTGTGCCTTTATGAGGAAACCCTCTTCTTGTCTGACCGTTCAAAGCCATACCATCAGAAGAAGAGTTAACAAAACTCGGAAATATTTCTTGACCTTGCAAGACCCTCTGGAATCTTACAGATTCTCCAAAGTCCGTTGCGCGGATTCCCTCTGAACAGAACAAGCCGAGAAGTTATCAGAGAGACAAGATTTTAACCTAACGACCGTTTGTAACGTAAATTGGCAAAAGTAGGCAAACCAGGGAAAGGAATGTCTGGTTTTCCTGTGGAAAAGCCAATCCTACTCCTCTTGGGACCAGTTGTGACAAAGCTTCCTGAATTAGAGACAGAACCCGATGGCTCGATCTCCCACGGTGAGACACGTTGATTCCCGTTAGCCTCCATATCATCCCACCTCACCTTGAAATGACGCAATCTTACAGGTGAACTCTTAAACAAAACCAGTGACTTAGATCATCTTGTTCAATGCATATTGTTCATAAAATCAAATTTCATTTTGATTGTTGCCATATTTTGCAAGAAAACAGTGAGTTTCTTGATTATAAATCATACCAGGAGGCATCTCCATTTAGAACCAGGCCATCTCAGAGGATCCATGTCTCCCATTCCCGTTATAATCCCAGTGCATCTAACAGACATTCAATCAGAAAGCTCAGGTTCACATCTTGAATTAGAGAGAGAAATGCCTCAAGTGGTAAGGTCAAGCAGAACAAACCTTCTCTCAGTAGTATCTTCAGACTCAACCCGCATTTTGAATCTCATACCGATGCAAAACGGGTAATCAACGCTCTTCAAGAACCTTTGAGCTGGAACTATGAAATCTGACCAACTAGACCTGAAGATTTTCCAAAATGTTTAAATTAATCGTCGTAATAATGCAAACAACAACTGAAGGAAACTAGGCATTTCTTTAATAATCAATACATCAAGGTACAATTCAGAAATCATTGGTGAAAAAATGCTTTCACGGTCATGGTCGTTATAATCTTAGAACCATATTACCTGTTTCATTTGAATTTTCCCGTGATAGAAATGATTGTTAGGATGAGACACTAAAAGCAGTTGTTCCGATAACAATGCCATTCATTGCGGTATTAGCGGTTGAATAATAATACATACACTTAGACGAATGAGATACTGAATAAAATGATGCAGCTTCAAGAGATTCTGATGCTGACATGAACTTTATATAGTTTTACCATCAAGAAATGTCGAATGAAAAAAGCAAATACAAAGAGGATTTAAGCTTACTTGGGGTTGTAGTAAATGCTGAAAACACTTTGGGAAGATATGGCATGAGCTACTTCAGCAAAGTTAGTGTGATTCAAATTCTGAATATACTGAGCAGAAATCGAAGCAACTCCTTTGATTTGAGCCGCCCTTCTAACACCGAGTCTCAGCTTGCCATCATCACCCCTGAATCGAGCAATCCACGTTACCATCTTCAAAAGAAACTCAAACAATTCATTGAAAATACGGGTTTTTCTACAACCTCAGGAAAAGTACAGCATCTCCAGATACGAGCTTCTTCTTATTCACAAACGCACTCCAACCCGTAGTGAGCAAATGCCTCCTAGGTTGTCCTGATTGCAAAAGCAAATGTCTTACTTCAAGATTCCTTCGCAAGCAACGTCAATGGCGCTTTGATGATGTTCGAAGAGAGTACCTCTATAAATGTGGCGAAATCGCCATTCCAGCCCATGTAGATCTTGGGCTACAAGCTCTTGAGAAGGCCTTGGTTGGCTATAATCCTACATCATTGATCTGATTAAAACCCAAGTACTAAAAGTTTGCACACAACAGATTTTACTCGTTTTAATCAACACTTGCATCAGAAAGAATACTATGTTAACAACTATTAAGGATGATACACTATAAAGAACTGCAGATGGGTTGCAAAACAGGAACGTGTACATATCACATAAAATATGAGCAATATAGTGTTCACTTGTTGCATGTTCAACAGAAAGCTTTGACTTGAGGAGGGTAAATAGAGAAACAATTACCAAAGGAGGGAAGCAATCCTCCGCAGCACGGCGAGGAACAGAGAAACCTCCATGAGTGCTGGTATCAGAAGCAGTAAGGGTTTTGCAGAACATGTGAGGTGTGCTTGACCTCTTAAGCACTTCATTATCATCTTCTCCACCATCTATCTCAATGCTTCCTTCACGCAATCTCTGCTCAATGTCCTATACAAGTTCAACATGGCATTCTTCACCAAAGTGATTGTGAATTAAGCTCTGGTCTGAACTTCAAGCCAATGAATGATTACTCACCTCAGCCTCAGGGAGGAGAGAGACTTGAGCATAAACATCATCAGTAGCAGTCTCTGCCTAAGAAATCCAAGATTAGCACAAAGTCATGAGAACTGAAGCATTGAACTCATTGATGCTCATTTGGGAAATCAACAAGTGGCACAAACGCAGACACATTTAAATCATCAGAATACTATAAGAAGAAATGAGCGTGGAGCAAAAGGGGGAATTTTTTTTTTGTATGCAGAATTATTTTCTATTACTCGTCTTCCAAAACAAAGAAAAGAAAAATGTCGCTCAAGATTTTCTCGCTAACCGAACAGAATCTTGAACATTCCTAGATTAGAGAGTTTAAAAAATTACACTTCGAACCACTCGATAGTTCGGTTTCTTTGTCCCCAACAATTCAACAACTGAAGGCACAAATTTCCGTACTCCTACATTCCAACAACATCGAAAGACTCAACTCAGATTCACTTATAAAGCATGGATTTTTTTCCCAGGAAAATCGAAGAATCTGACCAAACCCATCTCCAAAAACCTCAAGATCAACACGTACAAACAAGAACAAACCAGAACTCACATGGAGCTTGACATCGAGAACACGACAGAATACATGAGAAGCGAGACCGTAAACCGCGGCGGAGAAATCGGGGGCTTGTTCTAAATGCCCTTGAGGAAGATACAATACAAGGCTTCCCCTTTTCGGCAGAGAGATAAGTGGTCCCGCACAGGCATGCCACAGCTCCAAACAAACTCCAGAACTCGAGGACGAAGGAGAAAAGGATCCGTTCAACGCAAACGCAGAAGCAGACGCTGAGGAGGAAGAAGGCGAGAGAGACCCAGAAGCCGACGAGGGGGTTTCATCGTCCTCCGTCTCCGTCACGTTCAGATCGATCAAACCACCCATCAATCAATACAGAGGAAACACAACAGAATAAGTGGAGAAGGGTTGAGTTTGTTCATCAATGCATTTCGTGATGTGTTGTGTGTGCAAACCCCAAAAAAAACAAGCTTTTCTACCTCTCTCCGAAAAGAGGGGGGTGGTGATGGTGGTGGGTGAGCCACAGTGCTTTGAGTCTCTCTTAAAAAAGGCCGAATAATTGAAACCCAAACAAAAAAAAAGTTTTTTTGATCAAAACCCAAGATTTAATTTGCATCAAGATTTGATATTTATTTGATGATTAGATGAAAAAAGAAAAAGAAAGTGGTGGTTTATGAGACTGGAAAGCTGAGGGAAGAGCAGAGCAGTGTCTGCTACTTCTGCACAGTGGTCTGCGTCTGATGACTGATGTGTGGCTTTAGACCCTTTGTATGTGTGTGTGTATGAGAAAGAGAGAGTCCTTAGATGTCTCCTCTACTTACGCTCTATAATTCCCTTTTCCGGTAAATTTTTATTTCATTATTTAATTCACGATAGATTATATTTTTTAAGATAGACAATGTTTGGACATAAAAAAAGTTCATATTTTTTGTATTTATACCACAATTTATTAAATATTCAATTTCAGAATTTTTCTGTAATTCGAATATTTTTATCCACCCATAATTTTTAAAAAATATCTATGTGATCCAAAAAAAATAATAAATTTGTTAATCTTATATTCATTTAAGGTTATTTCATTTATTATTTTTTCCAAATTGTAATTATAATTTCATTTGACACGTATTAACATGTATATACGCGTGTATTAATATATCTATGCGTTTATAATCATACTAACACGTTATTGATTAACTTATAAGGAGAATTACGGATAAAAGTATATATATATATATATAAATTTAAAAATTTTCATTAGAAAATAGTTACAATCTATCAACAAAAAGATTACCTCAAAGGATGAGATATGATATAAACTGTCTTTTATAATCCCACATTATTCTTTTTTGTCGGAATTTTTTTTATTGAATCACGGATCAAATGTATTGAATCGTAATTTATACATTCATAAAAATACTAACCCTCAATATATAAGATGAAAAAACTTATAAAAAATCCATGAAAAATAGAATATAAAATAATTTTGACTCTCACACAAGTGGTCATTCAAATATTTGTAAATGAATGTTTATGTTTTTGTGATTACGAGCGAAACAAAAAATAAATGATGGAATTATAATCGTCTATAAATATTATCAATCACTAAATTTCTAAAAAAAATGTTGCAATTGTAATTACGTCAATGATTTGACCAAATGATAAAAATATTCATGATACCTATATAATCAACAAAATATTATATATATGTATATATACATAAAATTCATGAATTTACACATATTCACATTTATATATACACAATATATACAAACATATATATACACGTATGGTTAGACACGTGGATACACGTATATAATCATATGTACATATATACAAACACATTTATATATATATATATATTCGACCTAAAAAATACAATTTTTTATATACAAACATATATACCTATATGTATATATATACATGCACATAAAAATATAAAAAATATATATATATATATATACACACACAAAAAAACTTAAATACACATACATATATACAAAGGTGTACATATATATACACACATATTAATTAAAAACAGAGATATTCACACATATTTACAAACACAAAAACATGTATATATGCATATATATCTACATTTATATATACATAGATAAATACATATATATACATATATGTACACATATATATATACATATATTTTATAATATACATTTGTGTGTATACAATGTATATTTGTATACATTACGTGTGTATAAGTATATATATATATATGTATACGTATATGTGTTTATGTATGTAAATATTTTGAAAATTTAAAAAAAGTTAATTGATTTAAAAAATTGAAAATTATAAAATTATATGAAAAAAATTAAATAAATGCTTTTAATAATAATAAAATTATTTTTTGGTAATTTTATTCAAAACGCAATCGCAACATTTACCATTTGCTCTAAATCGTAATAACTCGCAATTGCTACAAAACATAGTGATTTTTCTAGGCAGACAAAATGAAATAAAATTTTACCAATCGCAAACAGAAACGCTATCAATTGAGATATCAAGACATGTAGAAAAGAGCAAACGAATCGAGTTGGATACCACAAGTTAAGGATGCACAAATATCGTCCTTCCTATGGATGGGTATAGAAATTGTTCGATCAATTTGGTGTGAAAATAGCATCCAACAATGTGGTTTTGTAAATAGAGTACACAACATTCTGTTGGAATAGATAAAGAGTGAAAGAACTCCAACTTCAAGATAGATAGAATTTGGTTGCCAATGTGCAGAACCCGATAAAATTCTTGGTATCCTATGAATGAGATGCGTGTTGATCCTGAACCAAATATTCGAACTAAAATTTCAAAAAGAAAATGAATGATCATGTGACTCATGGTACTCCTAATAGAGAGAGCACATGTCATTCGATATAAGATCTCACAATTGAAATACAATCGAATTATTCGACTGTAACGTTTTGCCATTAAAAATTATCATTCGTGAGTTTCTTAGAATTATTTCTTTAGACATACACATTTTTCAATTTGAGCATTTTTTAACTTTGAATTATTTGTAGAAAAGTTATATCTTTTTAGTTTTAGAAATTACTTACTTTTATTAATCAGTAAATTTTTTATTGTATTTGTAAATATTATAAATAAATCTGTCCATCTATTTTTATGTTGAGATATTCTTTTAAATAATGTTTTAAATAGTGGGTATCATTTTAGAAAACTTAATGAATTGAAAAATATTACAAAAAAATTTTCGTAATTGTTTTTTTTGGAGAACAATGTTCCCAAAATCTATTATCGTTTGTTGCGAATCACGTGCAATCAATCACTACATATTTTGATCTATTCGTAAAATATGTATAAAACTCGTAAAATATGTATAAAGTTGTCATATTTTCACAAAAGAGTGAATCAAGAAGAGAGATAGAAATATATAGTTCCTTTAATAAAATATCAATTCACATATTACATTAGTCATGACCTTATATTGAGCTTTTGCATTATTATAAAAAATCGTAATTTATTTTTAAAATTTTGAAAAATTATAGAATCTCCAAAAATGACATAGCAACATGTAATATATATATATATATAAGAATCAATACAACATTTCCAATCGTAATCATTGAAACCTTTTAAATACAAATTAGATTTAATATAATAGAAAAAACTTTGGTACGACAAATTTTTTAAATAACGAAAAACAATATTAACAACAAAAGAATGTATATTTGTAGGGCCAAAGATTGTAAAATATATTATTTTTATGTTTTGCTTTTCTTTTCCAATTCGCCGACTCTTTTCTTGATTGATGTCGACGTTCCATGGTGTCGTCGTCCCACAATGCTAGTCGTCGTTTGTGTCGATGACATTCTTCATTTTCTCTTGTATGGTTTCTTCATCGATTTTCCTTAGTCTTCTTACTCAATTTCACATGGTCACGGGAATTAGGTGCAATTGTATGATATTGTCTAGTCCTAGCATGTGGTGGATAAGGGAAACAATATCGAGGAAGATAAACATATAAACATTTGGTTACCAAATATGCACTCACTTCATAATGAACATAAATTGTATATGAATTATATGAAAAAGAACCTCGTGGCTTTGTAAGACTGAATGAGTCATGATAACTGATAAATTATTAGCAGAAATTTGGAAAATAATAGCATCATATGGTGCAAGAACACCACATTATTGTTTATCTAGGATAACAAGGTTAAAGGCCTTGGCAAACGATACATACGATTCTATAACACCCTCTCAATGAAGGCAACGTATCACACAATTATTAAATCAAAGAAGTACTTTTTATTTAATAAAATTCAAAACATGCAAAAATCTGAATAAATTGATAAATTAACATCTTGAGAATTCATGAAAATACAATATAAATAGAGACTAAAATTTAATCATCTAGAAAATCACGTCGTGACCCTCACATTGGTTTTCTCTATTAAAGCAGGTATCGATCAACATACCTAAATTGAGAGGCTCGAGTAACGCGGATAAAGAAAAATGGAATAGAAAGGTATTTTCTTATCATTTCAATCAGCTAGAAAATCGTCCAACTGTGTCTATATCCTTCCAAACCTTCTAGTTTCCTTTTACGAAGATCTACAACGACTAGCAAATATTATGAATGGCTAGTATATCAATTTTCAATACTTTATTTACGCATTTTCCTTATGTATGACGCAAAACCTCTTCTCTATAGAGGACTTCACCGCATTTTTACCTTTAGACTTAAATTTGATAAAAATAAATTTTATTTCTTCTTGATCGTTCATCCTTTTAAATTAATCTTAAATTAATTTTTGTACCAATATTTTCCTTGTTCTTGTGTTTTATTTGAAAAAGAAAATAAAAAAATAGAACCAAATAATATGGTGGAGCAAGGAGAAAAATCTTAATGCAATAATAAATTTTATGTTATTATACAAATGCTCCAACGAATGGAGTCGCACGTGAATCGTCTTGAACAAGAACGAAGGCAACCTGAATGTGATGAATTCACAAAAATATCGCGTTATGCAAAATTGTACATTACGCATCGACACAACGCATGGATGAAATTCTCATTTAATGGGATTTTGAGGTGAGCACTGAAGTCGTACACATCTTGAAAAAGTCGTTACATGAAGGAAAATGAAATCTCTCATACACAAGAGGTACGTACTACCACACTTTGATAGAGATTTACAATGAATATATAGAAAAAATAATCCAAAAAAATCAAATTGTTGAAGAATATTTCGAAGAATTTGAGTAATTCATAATAAACTAGAAATTGATGAAGATGAAAAAAAATTGTAATTGTTCAATTTTTAGATGGTTTAAACAAATAGATTGCTAGAAAGGTAGAAATATAAAACTACCATGGCATATGTCAATCCAAATTGAGAAACGTTTTAAGATTATACCAGAAACAAGTCGAACAAGGACACAACACACATGGCCAGCATGACAACCGTCAAGAATACTACAGAAATCAAGAATGAATGGATGACCATTCCAATTGTTATGATCCACAAGACATCAAAGTATGACAAAAAATAATGTAACAAAGTGATTAATTCTAAGTCTATTCATACTTTCAATTTATATGTTTCAAGTATAAGGAAATATGACATATGGCACGAGATTGAACATGATTGGATGAATATGAAATTGACAAATTGCATACAAAGAAAGTGGAAAACTACTCGTGAAAATGCATACTTTGGGTACAATAGTGAACCCTCAAGAGATGACCCAACACGAAGTAATCTTACATACTAAATGCTTCGTTAAGAATAAAACATGTGGATTCATCATTAATAACGGATCTTGTACTAACGTTAAAAGTGAATATATATGGTGAAAAATCTAGGTTTGGAACCAAATAATCATGTTTCTCCATACCGGCTACAATGGCTCAACAATCAATGGGATTTTAAGGTCACTGAGCAAATAATTGTGCCCTTTAACATAGACAAGTACCATCGATGAACTACTTTGTGACGTGGTACCAATGCAATTACACTTGATGGTAGGACAAACTACTATTCTTTTGTCTTCAATAAAATGAAGGTATCACTAGCACCCCGTAGTCATTTACAAATGCATGACATGCAAATGAAATTAAATCGAGAGGACAAGCATAACTTTTATGTTAAAGCTAGTGTTATTTGAAAGCCTTTGAGTTATCAAAACCCAGTGTTACTAATGGTAAAGATGTTTTGATGAACCAAGGTACAACAAAATATTCCACGAGGATCACCAGCATCTTAGAGAAGTATAGTGACTTGTTTCCTACCAAGATACTGACCAGACTGCCACCGAGAAGAGGCATTGAACACCAAATAGATCTCGTTCAGGGCTATCATAACCAAATCAGACAACATATTGCATGAAGCTCGAAGAGACAAAGAAACTACATGGTATAGTTACAAGATTCTTCCAAGATATTCACTAACAAGGCATGACTCCATACCACAAGTATTCCTTCTCTAAACTTCTAGACTCTAAATATACACTCATTTCATTTCGATACTCGTTGTATGAATTCCATATCTCTTCACACAATTTTTTTTTATATTTACGGATTTTACCATTCTAACATTCTAATTCGCTAATTATTATTCCCTAGAGCTTCTAAGGTGTTAAAACAACAATTCGAGATGAATAAAACCTATAACATACCCTTAAAAAGTTCATCAACATTGAAAAGTTAAAAAATGGCAAAGGTTCTCACCTTTTGGTTTGGTGACTTTGACGTGGACAATGTTATCTCCAATGACGATGGTGTCTCTCAAAACTTTGTTCTCACACCTCTCATATTTTCCTTTTGGTCTATCATCATATCTTGTCAGGAGTTTTTAAAAATTAATTTCAAGAACCATTGATTTCTCCCACCTTTTTTATTTATTTTTTAGTTCATTTCAGATCATTATCATATATTTTTATTGTCATATGTTTATTCCACTAATTTGAAAACAAAATAATTTCATTTTCAATTTAACATCCATGTTTCAATCACAATTCATGCAAGAATAGAACTGAAAAATCATCTAAATTTTTCAATTCCTATAGGCATTCAAAAGAACTTTTAGTCAGATTCTGCAAATCATGCATTGTAGGAATTCAAATACAAAGAATTTTGAGTTAGATTCTATAAATCGTGTTCAATACGAAATATACGAAGTATGTTACTCTACCTAAATATATGAGAGAGGTTTTTCCAAACAATAGAAGCACCAGTCATGTGACCGATAATGAAGCCAAACATGTTACAATCTTTCAAGGGCATGGTCACCAATCGCTCCCACGTGTAGTAGTTAAGTTCACCTTGGAGCTTCTTGGAGATAAGGACGGCACAATTATTGTCATGGTATTAAGGAAAAATAATTTACGGTAAGGATCCGTAATCAGAGTATTGGAATTAGATTATGTGGGGTTTGTGAACATTTTAGAGCTTCGAGGGAACCGAAAAAATCAAGAGAATTTATAAAAAATGAAAAAAAATCGTTAAAAATGAAACAAAACAAGAAGAATTTGGTTTAGAACCACAAAAAGAAAAACCAAAGATAGATAGAGAGAAAAAAAATAATTAATATTAATAAAAATATTATACTATATATATAATAAAAAGAACAAGAAAAATACAAATTATACCTAATACTAAAAACATACCTAACCTAGCAGAAGACATATGTTGATAATTGTTAACATTTTAAAAACCTTTTTTAACCTAGTTGTGATATAAGTATGATTTTTGTTTGGTTTAGACATAACTATTAACATTTAAAAAAAACTCTTTCAACCAAAACATTAATAATATACATTTATACGAATTTTTTTCGATTACAATTGCTTTCACTTAAAAACATAACACTGTTGATATATTAGTTAATGGCATCTCGACTTCAAATGTTCCTGATGATTGATGAAATTTTAAAATTTTGATTAGTTTATTTATGATAGTTTTACTTTTATATGATTTTTAAAATTAACCATTTTTTAGTTAGAATAATCATATCATGTAATTTATTGGAAATATTCAATACATATATGAATTAGGATAAATTTTGTAATAAAAAATATACAATAATTTATATAAGACAAATTCGTTAAGTCTCCAAAGATTTACGGATGAAACACCTTCGAAAGGTGTTATTGTTAAAGTTTGGTGTTGAGGACTAATTAGGTCGGTTAAGTCGTTATGTATATAAACATCACCAAAAAAATCATAAATCGACATAAAAATTTGCCCTAAACAGAAAACCATTGTCTTAACTTAAGAAAAATTAGAATATAATAATGAGACAAAAACACAAAATTTTTTACAGGTTATAGATAAACCAATATATCTGAAAATAATATTGGTTTTCTTAAAGTAAGACTTAGGTTAAAGACAATGTTATCCCTAAAAAATAAATATTTTTAAAGATAAAATTGAACTATGATCGAACATAGGTTATAGGTTATAGACAAATTGAAAATAATATAATAATGAAAAATAAAAAAAACTTTTAGTCCACAAAATGTATATATCTATATATATTAAAAATCTGTCTACAATCTTTCCTAAAGTAAATATGTATATAAAGGTGAATATAATATGAATATCCGAATTTTATATATTATTTGTATTCATATTTATAGAAAAAAAATTAATTATTTATATTCAAAAATTTAGATATCCTAAAAAGTGGATAATTATACTGTATGCAAATCTAAAAATTGTTAAAAACAAAAATTTTAAAAAAATACCAACGAAAACAATTGTTCATACTTTATACAACCAATAACAAAAATTCAAACTCACAAAAAATACAAAATCTATAAAATAAAACCCCAAATATTCATATTAGTTTCATGTTAGTTATACATATTTAATTTTGATGATAATTCTATTTGCATAAACAATTTGTTAAAACAGATAAACAATGTGTTAGATTATAATAAAAATGAAACTCAAATAAAATATTAATTGAAGACTCATCTACATCCAAGACTATGCAACCCTGGAATTAAAAACTCGATCAAATATCGTAAGACTATGTAACTCATAAATCACAATGCTGAAACTGTAGGATTTTGCGACGAAGATAACAACCTCTGACATAAGTGACAAGGGCAACGAAGTAACACTCCCATCCCGGAATCCTCCATCGAGATTGGAATATCCACCATCACCATCTCTAAAATGATCACGTGTATCAATATTTGAAACATAATAACGACATCTAAATACCAATATGCAACGTAAATCCAAATACATAATATAATACCTCGAAACATTAAATTAATATACTTTAAAATTAAATAAAATAAATATTCTTCCAAAAAAATCTGTCGTGACCCTTGATATTTGCTTCTTACTTGTCATCCATGTCCTCATTCCTTCCCCATACGAAAATCCACATAAAGATGAGTACGATTAATTACGCTCAATAAGATCGCTGCATGTTTTTCGCACAATATAGTCATATAACATATGATACTCAAATATCAAACATGCTTCCGAAAAATACCCATAGTCAAAGATTAGTATCTCGCAATGATTGCCGCTCGTAAGGTCCCACTAGACCCATGCTACCGTATAACTCGTGAGGTTCACATGACTATCAGCCTCCCGACATAATGCTTTAAAGATCTCAATCGATTCCAACGAGCATAACAGGTGCTCGCACAATCCTATCGGGCTTCAACACATTCTTAACTCTCGCATGGTCCACCGACTCTAGCCGCCCGACTCCAATGCTCACAAGATCCCACCGATCTCATCAAGAGTTATCTTTGCCATCATGATCCTAAGGCATCATAACACTATTATCTTTGATCCGAGAGACATACACACTCACCTCACACCTCTTTCATATCTCTCACCAAGGTCCCATCTTCACAGAAGCACCATAACCCCAGACTCGACCCTCAATCGATCTCACCCTCCATCGATCTCACTTCACTTTTGAAGCATACATGGCTTCCTCGATGCTCGTTGAGGGCTTGAAACACCTCAAAAGTTCCAAAAATTGCGATAATTCTATTGATGCCAGATAATTGTAACTTAATGGTGGCTCATCTATTTCTTCCCTTTCCTTTTCTTCCTTTCTACTATCTCTCTCACATTTCTTTTGTTATTTTTCGTTTCCTCCTCTTTGTGTATTTTTATTTGTTTTACATAGAAACTTTTGATTTTTCTCTTATTTATTAAAAAAATTCCATTATCTCCTTTAAAATTGACCATTAATACTATATGTTTAGTGGCCTAAGGAGTTTTTATTTTTATTTATTATATATAGAGATACCAATATACATATATATGTTATGTGTAATATAGAAGGTATACAACATGAACTCACGACGAGATGGAATCGAGCATCTACAATGGGGACTCCGTGGTGGAGTCGAGGGTCTTCGAAAAGGCGATTTGGTGAGAAGGGGCCAAATGGATTTGGGTGTCAGGGGAAAAATAAGACGAAACACTAGTGTTAGAATTATATTAGTTTTAGGGTTAACATTTTAATTATTTATAGTATGATCTCTTAAATTAAAATATTTTATATGTCTATCTATATATTTAATAAAATATTTATTTAGTACTTTCGAATACGAATAATTCGGATAATTTATTATAATATTTGTATTCTAAACTGTTTATATTTAAATCATTGAATATCCAAATTTCGGTTTAAATACATGTAAAAAATAATAGTTATATGTATATATATAACTTTAAATTGAAAAATAAAAGAACGCTTCTATGTACCCATTTCTAAGCTAGAAAAAAGGTAAATACATAGTCTTAGTCTTGAAAATAATAGATTTAAGTCATTTATTATACTTTCCTCTTAACATGTCTATTTTTTATTGTAAATTTAAATGTATAAGGTTTATCTAACACCACTACTAGAAAAGACCTCATTATGTACGACGATATTCGTCTGTACATGTGCATTAAAAAATAACATATGTTATTCAATCGGAATTTCAGATGAATATTCCGTTTGTATTTACGGACGTATCACCATATCACAGTCCATCTGGAAACACGATCACATAGTTATTGTTGGAAAATTGTCTTAGAATCTTCGTCAGCAATGTCAATCTGAAAATGCATTGGAATATTTGCTAGAAAATTCATTAGAAAACACATTGAGAAATTCATCGGAAAGTGTAATCAGAATTTGTTAAAAGAAAATAAACTTTTAAAAAATAAGAAAAAAACTATTAATATTAAATAGTTCATTACATAAAATAAATCCAATACAAAATATAAAATAAATACAATAGCGAAATCTAATTTAATGATGAAAGTTGTAAATTTTTTTCATTGTCGTATTGTGCATCTCAATCTAACTTCGTTATACTTGATT
The DNA here is from genome assembly GCA_036759665.1 of Gynandropsis gynandra. NCBI lineage: Eukaryota > Viridiplantae > Streptophyta > Magnoliopsida > Brassicales > Cleomaceae > Gynandropsis > Gynandropsis gynandra. Next base: position 4,838,578 of record CM071866.1, on the reverse strand, counting down.
ACCAAATTCACATTAGTCGAATACGTTATGATCATATTTGCGCTAATTCACCATTTGTTTCTGTTAATTCGCCTTTATTTTGATATATTATTTTTTCCAGCTCTTGGGTTTTTATTATATTTTTATCTTTGGAAAATGTTGCAACAAATTGAGTCGGGGTTCCTTAAATACCGAATATTCAACATGTATTGACATGATAATCTATTAAAAAATATAAACATTTAATATATATATATATTGCATATATGAAAAATAAATATTAATTTATATAGCTCGAGATAGATTTTGTTCAGTTCTTGTTGTTCTAGAAAACGGTTGAGAACTCTTTTCTTTTTGCGGAATTTAACACGATCACATTGATACCATCTTATTGAAGATTATCATGGATTTTTTTGTTCTAACATTGATATAAACCCCACCCAATTTATTATGAGTTTGATTGAGTAACTCGAAAAAGTTAATTCAATATTTTTTTCATTCGCCTATAACAAATTATAATTAAAAAATAAATAAACAATATGTTTAATATAATATATTTAAAATTATCAACAATTATTGAGTAGAAATTACTTGGATACTACAATGAACGAATGAGATCAAATTATATGTGTGCTTATCCTAAAACCATCATTATGAGATTTGTGAGATTTATGTGTTTTCTCTTTTTTTTAGTTTATGGATTATCCCAATTTGTGTACATTGCTTCTTATACCCAATAAGCCATCCACACATATTTTTCTCTTTTCTCTTGATTATTTTTTATTTTTTGATGACAAATTGATCGTAAACTTATGACTCGTCAATTCAAACTTAACATGTCATGTAATTTCCGGATTCTAATAATTTTTTTAGTAAAATACATTTAAAAATATTAGTGAACTTATTATTACATATTGTGACTTTTAAATGAAATTAATTATAAATATTTACCATGAACGTTTTCTAATAACGATCTTTAACTTCTTGAAACATACGTGAACAATTATATCATGGTCGATCAAAACAATTTTCGTCGTTTCGACTATGTTTTAAAAAAAATAATAACCAACCCTATAGAAAAAGTCATATGGAATGTGAGTAAATTATATATTACTATTTAAATTTTTATTTTGATACCATTGTGTGCCTTCTCCGCAGTTAAAATTAATATATAAAAGTTTGTGTCATTTTTCATCTATCAGAAGTAGTTTTTTTTTTTTTGCGCGTGGTATGTAATGTGTATGTGATGAAAAATGACTCTATGAATGCTAGCGGGATAGTTTGATAGAATGTAGGCTAAAGCAAATATTTTTCCAGACCATGGGTGTGAAAGAGCGACAAATTCATGACTTCCGAAAAATCGTGATCCTTTTTTACTTCTTATCGTTGAACAGAGATGGTTCAGTTGCACTTTATCCGAAATCATATACCGAATATGATCTCGAAACATCTTTTCCTCAAAACGTAAAACAAACCATGATACCCGAAGACTAAAGAACGAGATTCATTGACCAAGCCATGGGACCTAAAAACCTTTCAACGGGGTTTGTGGAGAAAACCACAAGAGTTGAGGACCGAACAATGGGACTTGTCGATCAAGCCACGACTCTCGAGAACCATTCAATGATAGGTGGCGAGGCATCTGGACAGAGGCCATGAGGCATCATGGGCAAGCTGTTGGGTCGAGCCTCGAGGCATTGTTTGCAAGGAACGAAGATGTCATGACGAGGAGCGAAGATGTATAGGCTGTTGGGTTGATTTGGGGTGCGAAAGCGTATTTTATCAACCCAAATATTAGATCTAGTCATGTTCGGATTGGTTTTTCGGGGTTTCAACGAACTACAGATTTATAAACGATTTCGTAATACCTTTTTGCGTGGAACGTGTGATTTTCGGAGATAGACTTGATAGCACAAGCCAATCGGATCTGCTTTCCAACCGTTGATGCGGAATTCGGAAGAACGGAAAACTTTTTTGTCGTTCTTCATCCTTTTTTTCTTTTGGCAGCTATTAGGGTTTTGATTTTGCGATAGTGAAAAGTGATAACGAAAACTCGTTTCCGTTTCTTATATAATTATTAATTTTTTAATAATTACACTTAAACCCACGACTATAGGAATATTACATAAGAGGCATATTACTTTTGATCTCCCACTTGCCTTTACATAATATCTCAAATAGTCGAAGTACATGTATCTCCATACACACACTTGCCCGTACATCTTATGTACTAACCCTGAAAGAAAAACAAATACAATTATATTCTTCGTGCTAGCGGAAAAATATAATTGTATTCCACACTGATTGTCTAGCATCACAAGCAGATACCAAGACACTCGTATGCGTGTGACCTCGTAGGTTCATCACTAAACCGGTAGCCAATTCGTCTCCACTAATTAACTAATCGAGGTTGGCGTCTAGCAACACTCCCCAACGACCGGATAGCGTGAAGTAACATCCTTACTCATTTAAGTAACAATATTACCTAAAATGAACCATGGTGAAGTTGACGTTAGTATTTCCTTTCATCTTTACAGCTCCGAAGGCATCCTAGGCATGGTCATAACTGTCAGCCTTACAGATCATCAACTATGTCTCATGTCATGTCAATCACAACTGGCTGATGAATGAACCTAAGAAACACCTTTCTTCATTCATTCAATGTACTCTAGCCAGAGATTCATACAGTTATTGTGATTACTAACAACATAGAGCTCAAACTCTTACCAAGAGTTGACAGATCCCATCTTGATCAGTCACTAACTTACGCAAATATCTAATTATTCCCAATATCTATTCAACTATTACTCTCAGATACTAGTGTCCAGAATCAAAGAATAATAGATAAGATGCTAGTTACTATGCTGATCTTAGGTCTAAGGAAAAACTAACTATCTAACTATGTAGAGAAATCTTAGTGACAGTTCATTGGTTATTTAACCATTAAGCATTTCTCCCTTTAGGTCAGTTCAATGATCACATCATCATGTGTATCACCCATATATGTGATTCAGTAAAAGAGATCTACTAATTTCTATCACCATAGAAACTTATCACATTGTTTTTTTCAGGATCACTGTAGTCCGAGTAGTGATCCTATGAACAAGAACAATTCAGATTAAATCATACAAAAAACTTGACTCTCTTTATTATGATCTCTATCATAATGTCAAGTTATAGATTTAATATTGGACTCTATCATACAACTAAGAAAAACTCATCAAATGAAAATAATGCCATATTTTATTCAAAATGAAATCGATGTCTAAATTACAACTCGCTACATGTCTATAAACTAATGCCAGCTAGTCATCTTTCCGATCCTGAGTTTATGCTTGTCAAACTCCTTTGACCTAAGCGCCTTCGTGAACCGATCTGATGCGTTTTCCTTTCCATCCACCTTTTGGATTTGCACGTCCCCGCGCGTTATGATCTCTCGTATCAGGTGATACTTCCGCAGAACATGTTTCGATTTCTGATGAGACCTTGGTTCCTTCGCCTAAGCAATAGCTCCGGTGTTATCACACAATAAAGGAACGACTTCCTTAATCGAAGGTACCAGACCAAGTTCATCTATGAACTTTCTCATCCAAACCGCTTCTTTAGCTGCTTTGCAAGCCGCTATATATTCTACTTCAGTCACCGAATCGGCTATAGTTGCATGTTTAGAACTCTTCCAACTTACTGCGCTTCCATTCAAACAAAATACATAGCTTGAAATTGACCGATTGTCATCAGCTATAGTAGCATGCTTGGAACTCTTCCAACTTACTGCACAGACAAAATACATAGCCTGAAATGGAACGTCTGTCATCCTTGTCTGTCGAGAAACTCGCATCAGTAAATCCTTCTAACTCCAAGTTAGAACCACCATAAATGAGGAACTGGTCCTTAGTCCTTCGTAAGTATTTAAGGATGTTCTTAACAACCTTCTAGTGTTCCTCACCAGGATCTACCTGATATCTACTCACTACACTTAATGCGTAGGCTACATCAGGCCTAGTACACGTCATGAAGTACATGATGGCTCCCACTGCGCTAGCATAGGGAAGCCGACTCATGTATTCTCTTTCTTCCGGGTTCTTAGGACAATCCTCTCTAGAAAGAGAAATTCCAGTGGCTATCGGTAGATAGCCCTTCTTGGAACTTTCCATGTATATCGTATCATGATAATATCGATGTACTGGGATTGTGACAATCCAAGAAACATATTCGATCTATCCCTATATATCTTTATTCCCAGAATATAGGCTGCTTCGCCTAGATCTTTTATGGAGAACTGATCAGACAATCATGACTTCGTCTCTTGTAACGCTGGAATGTCATTCCCAATTAGAAAAATGGCATCCACATAAAGCACAAGGAAGACAAATATGCTCCCACTAAACTTATTGTACACACAAGGTTCTTCATCGCATCTAACAAAGTTGAACTCTTTAATTACCTTGTTAAAGCGAATGTTCCAGGTTCGAGAAGCTTGCTTCAGTCCATAAATGGACCTCTGAAGCTTGCATACCATGTGACCTTGAGTTGGCAATGTGAGACCCTCAGGTTGAGTCATGAAAACCTCTTCATGGAGCTCTTCGTTAAGGAAAGATGTTTTCACGTCCATTTGTCAAATCTCATAGTAATGGAATGCCGCTATTGCAAGCAGAATCCGAATAGATTTGAGCATTGCCACAGGGGAGAACGTTTCTTCATAGTCCATCCTTTCTCGTTGGCTATACCCCTTTAGCAACTAGATGAGCTTTATAGGTCTCTACCTGCCCGTCTGCTCCAATCTTCTTCTTGTAAACCCTTTTACAACCGATCAATATGGAAGCCTGTGAAGAATCAACCAAAGTCCATACTTTGTTGATCTTCATAGATTTCATCTCAGATTCCATGGCTTTCCACCATTTCTCAGAATCTGGGCCTTGTATAGCTTCTTGGAAAGTCAACGGGTCGTCATCTCTATGACCGACCACGTCCTCTTGTACCATCAGATTAAGTTTGTCAGGTGCACGTCGAGAACGTTGACCTTCTTAAGAAAGCCTGTGTAGCAGGTTCAACCTGCATTGGGATATCTTGTTGTACTTGTTCTTGAACAGGTTCCTGAACTTGTTATTAAACGGGCACCGTCACTTCAACATTTGAAGAAGAAGCCCCGGAGCCTAACAACGTATCACCCAGCCAAGATCGCTCGTTCGACATCTCATGTCCATGAGCTTGTGTTGGTTCGTCGGGTTCTTGAATTTCGTCAAGAACTATTTCTCCACCATGAATTCCTTCCTCAAGGAATTCCCTTTCAAGAAAGATTGTCGTTCTGGCCATAAATAATTTGTACTCAGACGGGTGGTAGAAATAATATCTCATAGTTTCCTTGGGATACACTATGAACCTACACCTGTCAGACCTAGCATCTAGCTTGTCTAGCTGAAGTCTCTTAACGAAGGCTAGACAACCCCAAAATTTAATATTTAAGGTTAGGTTTCCGTTCTTTCCATATCTCATATGGAGTCTTTGAGACCGTTTTAATGGGAACCTTGTTTAAGAAGTAAGCAGTTGCTTCTAAAGCATAACCCCACAAATTTATTGGAATATCCGTAAACCCCATCATGGATTGGACTATATCTAATAAAGTTCGATTTCTCCTTTCGGACACACCATTATGCTGTAGTGTTCCAGGAGAAGTCCATTGAGACAAATCCCATTTTGCCTTAGATAATCGATAAATTCATGACTAAGATATTCACCGCCCTGGTCAGATCTAAACACCTTGATACTCTTTCTGGTTTGTTCCTCCACTTCATTGCGGAATCTCTTGAACATTTCAAAAGATTTGGATTTGTGTTTCATCAAGAACACAAATCCATATCCCGACATATCATCAGTGAACGTGATGAAATATGAATATCCACCCCTGACTTGAACTCTCATCGGTCCGCATACTTTAGTATGTATGAGTCCTAAGAGTTCTGTAGCTCTCTCTCCGGTTCCACTAAAGGAAGATTTGGTCATCTTATCAATGAGACAGGACTCACAAGTTGTATATAATTCATAATCGAAATGGCCCAGAATACCATCTTTATGCAACCTATTTATCCTCTTCTCACCGATATGACCAAGTCTACAATGCCAAAGGTACGTCTGTCTTTGACGATCATCTACCATTCTCTTATGGCCCGAAATAACGTTCGAAAAAAATTTAGGAACGTAGTAACAGTCTTCTAACAACAAAGCCTTGCCCGTAGGTAATAGAAGAGAAATTGATCATACAGCTAGAGCAGCAACACTTGCACCGTTTACAACCTTCAGATTGAATTCTCTATTCCTAAACCTCCTACTGATTCGCAGCCCCTGCCACATATTGCAGACGTTAAAACCGTTATCGGTATCTAATATCCATATAGATGAATCAATAGTAGTTAAGGAAATCATGAAAACATTTTCCATGAGAATCTTACATGGCTTCTTACCCTTCAGAGATTGCAGGTATTCCCTGCAGTTCGTCTTCCAATGCCCTTTCTTCTTGCAAAAGAAACACTCAGCATCTGATTGGTCGGACTTGGTGGCACCGCCCTTTACCCTGGTCACACCAGTCTTAGGCGCGCTCTGCCTGGTCCTGGGCCTTTTCTTGCCCTTCCTCTTCTGCTGAGAGAACTGTCCAACCATCAGCATAAATCCCGATACCTTCTTCCCTATGGACATCTACTTCTCATACTCAGTGAGCATGTTGTGTATCTCATGCAATCGTCCAGCTTGTTCATGTTGTAGTTGACCACAAACGGGGAGAAGGACTCCGGAAGTGAGTGCAAGATCATTTCCTTCTGCATCTCCTTGTAGAAGGTACACCCCAGCTTCTCAAGTTGTTCTATCACACTGATCATCCGTAGAACATGGGGTCCCACAGGAGATCCCTCACTCAAAGCGGACTTGAATAAAGTCCTTGACAGCTTGGACCTTGCCGTCCGACTCTGCTCACCGAACATCTTCTTAAGATGCTCCATGATCTGCTTGGCATCCATATGCTCGTTTTGCTTGTGAAGTTCGCCACTCATTGACGCCAAGATGAGACACTTCACAGTGATATACTTTTTCTCGTACTTGGTGTATTCACTGAAAGCCTCGTCATTCGCTGGGTCTGGCACTGGAGGAGCCGGTTTGTCGATCACATCGATCAGCTTTTCATGTGTAGCACCAGGCGCAAATTGCGTTGCCATTCATCAAAGTTCTCACCAACCAGCTTGTTGGTCTCGAGGATTGGACGCAAGTTGAACTGAGACATTCTCAGGAGATCTGAAAATGAAAGGAAAAATTTTACAACAGAGAGTTAGACATCATAAATATCATAAAGACATGGACTTCATCTATATGATATTTTTCGCTAATCAATGTTACAATAACATTAGAAATCTTATTTCCAATTAGCACAATCTATAACTATATGCCTAAGCCCTTTGGTAGTCAAAATGTTTCCCAAACATATAAAATAGATTTTTTATAAATTTTATCCCATAAAATTTATAGTGAATTAACTTCGGCTCTATATCACATAGTCATGTGGTAGTCTAGTCGTTCCTATTGATATAGTTGAGTTCATCCTTCAGCTCATGGTCGGATAACAATTAAGTTCAGTCCCCCGGGTAGTCTAGGCGTTTACAAAAACTAATTGTTCCCTCCCACTAGACATCTGATGTCATAGACGTATGCATCGAATTCTTGAACTACATGCCTCCTGGTAGTGAGGTCGTGCCATGTAAACGAGAACCTATTCAAACGTCTACGATGAAGGAAAAGCCTAACGATAAACAATTTATCGTCTAAGACCTCAATTATTTATATTTCAATTAAAATTCTTTAATTTTAATTTTTTTAATTTTTTTTAATTGCACACGCGGGTTACGCTTGCGCACTCGGGCTGGGAAGACGTTAGGGTTTCTGAAAATCCAGCCCCCGCTGTCCACCGCCCTCTCGCCGGTCGCTCGCTCCGGCCGTGCACCCCGCCCTCGCCCGCTCCGTGCGCCGCCGGCCATTCGCCCTCTCGCTCGAAATCCGACCGCGGTTCGCTCCAGACCGTTCGATTCTCGCCGCCACTCCTCCCTCTCACGCCACTCGACTCGACCTCTCTCCTCACGCGTGACCGTCACGCTACTGTCGTTGTTTTTCAGCCTTTCATGTGTCGCGCCGGTTGCACTAGGACGCGCCGACCCTTTGTCGTCGACCATCGATCCTTGTGCGTCCGGCTAGGGTTACGGCCGCCACTTAGGGCCCCTCCTACACGGTTCTGGTTTTGTGCGCGCGCCTATACGCTTTCGATCCGATTTTTCAGAAAATTCAAAAAACCAATCCTAAACAAACGACCAAACACTCTGATACCACTGTTGGGTTGATTTGGGGTGCAGAAGCGTGTTTTATCAACTCGAATAGTTAGATCTAGTCATGTTCGGAATTGTTTTCCGGGTTTTCAACGAACTATAGATTTAGAAACGATTTTGTAATACCTTTTTGCGTTGAACGTGTGATTGTCAGATGTGATAGACTTGATAGCACAAGTTCTCTACGCGTATCCACGCCGAGATCGGATTTGCTTTCCAACCGTTGGTGCGAAATTCGGGAAGAACGGAAAACTGTTTTTCGTTTTTCGTCCTTTTTTTCTTTAGATGGCTATTAGGGTTTTAATTTTGCGATTGTGAAAACTGATAACGAAAACTCGTTTTTCGTTTTTTATATAATTATTAACTTTTTAATAATTACACGTAAACCCACGACTATAGAAATATTCAATAAGAGGCATATTATAGCCATCCAAAAAATAGTGGCTATGAGTTTTCGCAAATATAAAAAATACATGGATGTGCTACAATAATACTTTAAGTTGAGTGTTAAAATTATGTAAAACAAAAGAAAACAAACGGAAAATAATTCTATATATGTTTCATATAGATGTGTTAAAAAGGTAAAGTTCCCCGTTCTCGCAAATACAATGTAAATATATATGTTTTACATCCACAAATCCAAATAAATTATTTTTTAAATTATAGACATATCATGAAATTAAAGAGATTTGGTATATATAAATTATATGAAAATTTAAAGGTATTCGAATCTAATTTCAATTCTTAACAAATATTATTTTTTATATGTAAATTCGAACTTGTAAGATACATATGTTATAAATATGTGTATTCGATAAAATATTTGGATATTTGCGATTTTCTGAAATCAATTATAACATTAGTATTATAATTTTTTTTAAATCACAATAAACGGCTTAATCGATGATATATGCCACAAACTTTAAAAAAATACATATTTTATCATATTATTGTTAAAATTAAAACACAAATGATGAATTACAATTGGTGACATATCATGTAAAATTAGAACACGACGGTATTATTTTAAATTAATATATAATATTAAAAACCCGAATTGAAATCAATATACTATATATTTTTATTATCCGAAACTAACATGAATTACTAGAATATCTCAAATGTTTATTTACGTTCATATTGATTCGAATCAAATTTAAAGAATAATTTATCCAACTCTAACGTTGTTCCATTCTTTTTTAGTGAAGTTGTTCCTTTTATTTATTTAAAAATAACCACATATAATTAGTATAAAAAATAAACGAATACTAAATTGGTTGAACTTATGATTCAATGATAGTCGAACAACATTAACCAATTATATTGCTTAATTGAAAGTCATTTCTCCTGCTTTTTTTTATTTCTTATATTTCGTTAATATAGTTGAATTTTCTTTTTTCTAAATTTATATAATTATTCCAACGTAATTACTGTCGGATTTGGTGAATGTATATATACACACCGATACCGATTTCATATGTACCATATGCGTAGCAATAAATTTATATTGTAACTTGTTAATTAACTATAAAGAAACAAAACGTTAAAGAATAAAGAGCCAATAACAGGTTCATTCCTTGGTTCTCTCGACTAATAGATTTTAAATTCTTGTTTCAAAAAAAGTTATACGAAAAAATTGGGGTTTTGTTTAGGGCTGGGCAAATTAACCGGAGAACCCGACCCGACCCGATACCCGTCTCGAACCCGTGCAAAAATTACTCGAACCCGCGGGTTCGGGTTCGGGTTCGGGTAATAAAATCTCATTACCCGCGGGTTCGGGTTCGGGTTCGGGTTCTGAAATAACTGAAACGGGTACCCGCGGGTACCCGAGGATATATATAGATATATATATAATTAGACATATGTATTGAGTTAATTACAGTTATGCCATTCTGATTGATATAACCTTTTAATTAATTGTTTTTTTTTGCTTTCTTCCCGCTGGACCTCCCCTGTATCAGTCTGTCATCCTCTCCTCATTGTCCTCCTCTCGTCTCCCTCACTCTCTCACTGTCCTCCTCTCGGTTCCCTCTCTCGCACAACTCCGTCGTTTCTCGTCGCCCTAGAACCTCCGTCGTTTCCTGTCGCCCTAGAACCTCCGCCGTTTCCCGTCGCCCTAGAACCCTCCGCCGTTTCCCGTCGCCCTAGAACCTCCGCCGCCGTCTCCCATCGCAGCTCTCTTCGTTTCCCGACCGACCTCCCTCTCTCTTTGTTTCCCCTCGACCTCCCTCTCTCTTCGTTTCCCGTCGCACGATATCTGCAACTCGACGCCGGCTGTTTCTCTCTCTTCGCTCGCCTCCATCACCGCCGGTAAGCGCCCCTGTTTCCTTCGGTTTCATTCTTCTGTTGTCGTGTGTTGTCGACCAAAATGGCCATAAGCGGTTAATGGAAATCATCCCTGTTTCCTTCGGTTTCATTGCTTCCTCTCTTCAAATCCAGGTTAATGGAAATCATTCCTGGCCTAAAGCCAAAATTTTCCTTTAAAATATGATATAAAATTAACTTTCAATTCGGGTTCGGGTCCCCGCGGGTACCCGGTGCATTGGACGGGTACCCGAGTTTCGGGTACCCGCGTTCTTCGGGTTCGAGTTCGGGTAGCAATA
>CM071866.1:4798743-4815664 GCA_036759665.1 Gynandropsis gynandra | reverse complement strand
TTCTTCGTTCTTTTCTTTTCTGACGGCTAGGTTTTAGGTTTTTAGAATAGTGTGTTTACGAAACCTCGTAAAGCGCTTATTTATAATTATTAACTCTTTAATAATTACAAATTAAACCCAAAACTATTTAAATATTACATAATTGGCATAGGACTTTCAATATTAACAAGACATTTGAAATATTCTAAAAGGAGACAATCAAACAATTTAATAATTTTATGGAAGGAAAATCAAAGAACAATTTGGAAAACAATTTAGCATTTAAAGGAGAAAATGAATGTATGTCCAAACTACTCTCTCAATCATATTGGTGCGTTGAAATTTGTGAACGCAGTAAAAATTGGATCGGAGTTTGTATGTGTTGTTTCAGGTGGTTGAGACAATTAAGGGAGCTGAATTCAAATTGAAGGAGACTGGAGCGAGTCAACGTGAAGACCAAGGAGAAGATTGAGGAATCAAGAGAATCGAGCGGATTCAAAGCTGAAGAGATTTCAGCATGACGGCGCGGCGGAAGAACCGGAGGTGGTTGCTGAGCCGAGAGCAAGGCAGATAAATTGACCTGGAAATCAAGAAATAAGGTCAACGAATCTGTGGAGTATCATTGGAGTGCACAAAACAGAGAACAAGAAAGTTCAGAGTTTTTAGGTGCACTTAATTAGATACTAGATTGAGAGAGTAAACAGTGGAGGTTGTATTTACACGTCTAACTCAGGGGGAGTTATCCGTGGAGGTCTTTAGTACATTGTAGAAACCAGCAAGTGTACCTAAAGATTGACAAGTAAATAAACAAATACTGTTTGATATTTTCTGGTCCGATTGGTTATCAGGTTAATAGTCATCTTCTACAAGCTTTCAAAATTCAAGAAGAAAATATGAAAATGAGAAAAAAGTTTTTGTGTTTGTTTGAGAATGAGTGTTTGTAACATAAGCCTTAAACCATAAAAATTTGGAGGTTTATGGGTGAATGATTCGAGTGAGAATCATTCGAAAATCTAGGATTATTGTTAGAATAGTTCTAGACTATTCACACAAGTGTTTGTATGGTGTTTTGCTTGCAGTTCATTTCAAGATGGATGTTGTACTCAAGAGAAATGTCAGAGTTGTGTAATTTAGGTATATTCACAGAAAAATCGAATTATATTTGATAATCGTTTGAAGTCTGAATAAAACAGTGTTTTGAATGTGATGTTGTGAGCACAACACAAAAAAATCTTTATGTCTTTTATCTAGACTTTAATAATTCATCAAATCCTAACAAACTCTCTCATATCTCACTCAATGCAAATGTCATAATGTCGGGTTTTAATCAAACAATTAAATAAATTTACATATCTACAATTATTTTTTCATTTCGCGATTTCGATTGTTAATTTGGAATTGTTGTTTGCTATTTGATTGTTTAGTTTACAAAATTTAATATTACAATGAAGCAATATATATTTATACCATTGATAGAATAACAACTTTAGGATATAAATGTTGGGAAAATCTTGACTTTCCCGCTTCGTGAAATTAAGATGGGCACTTAGGATTGAAAAAAGAAATGGGAGCACAAGAGGACAATTCTCAAAGTAAATATTCTTCTGCTAAATATAATAATAGTAGGATTACAAAGTTGTCTCACACTCGATGGTTCACTCAAGCTTGAGGGTTGACTCTTCCCAAGCTTCTTCTCTTTTCTCTTAAAGAGGTTCTCTTAAGTTTCCTCACTCTAGGTGGCTTCTCTTTTGATCTTTGAGTTTTGGATGATTGGAAATGGATGCCACTACCCCTATTTATACTACTCCACCTCCAAATGGATGGTGGAGATTTCTTGCATCCAATGGTGGAGATTGACTCTCTAGAATGCTCCACACACTCTAGGAATCTCTACAATCTTCCACCACCTTCATCATCCTTCCATACTCTTCCATAAGCTTCCACATATCTCTAGAATATTCTAGAGGGTTCCACAATTTCTACACATTTCTAGAGAGTTCTACAATTCTCTAGAATTCTATGTAACGTTCTAGAGACTTATATACTTCTTTGGAAATCTCTAGAAAACAACTTTCCAATTAAGGATGGATCCCAATAAATCTCCCCCTCTAGCCTTAATTGGGAGGTAGTAGTAAACCGGAAGCTTGGCAACAATCTTCAAACTTCTTTGTTGGTATCACCTTGGTCATCATATTAGACCAGTTCTCATTTGTATGAACTTTTTCAAGATGTATTCTCTTTTTTTCGAGAACTTCTCGGATCCAATGATACCTTATATCAATGTGCTTGGTGCGGGAATGAAATGTTGAGTTCTTTGCCAGGTAAATTGCACTTTGATTGTCACGCTTTAAGACATACCTTTCTTGATCTATTCCCAACTCAAGCAACAAGTTCTTTATCCACAACATCACCTTGCAAGCTTCAGTAGTTGCGATATACTCTGCCTCCGTTGTGAATAATGCAACACACTTTTGTAGCTTTGACTGCCATGAAATAGCTCCCCCTGCAAAAGTAGTAAGATATCCAGATGTTGATTTCCTTGAATCAATGTCACCCGCCAAATCTGTATCTGTGTCTCCTTCTAACACAGATTTTCCTTTTCCAAAGCATAAACATCTTTTGGAAGTTCCACGCAGGTATCAGAAGATCCATTTAACTGTAGCCCAATGTTCATTTCCTGGACTAGCCAAGAAATGCCTTACAACACCCACTACATAGGCGATATCTGGTCTTGTGCATATGATTGCTTACATGAGACTGCCTACTGCAGATGAGTATGGTATCTTCTTCATTTCCTCCATGTCTTTTCACTTGTTGGACTTTGCTTCGAACTCAACTTGAAATGTCCATCAAGTGGAGTGTTAACCGACTTTGATGTTTGCATGTTGAACCTTTCCAACACTTTATATTGGGATAGCCATAGCAGCCACTTTGATCTATCACGTGTGATTCTCATCCCAAGGATTTGTTTAGCCGGTCCCAAATCTTTTATGGTGAAACTCTTGCTTAGATCTTTCTTTAAAACGACTATCTTTGTGCGATCTTGTTCCACAATCAACATATAGTAGGAGTATGAGAAAGTCCCATTTTTCGTACCTCTTTATGAAGACACAATGATCGCTATATGCTTTTCAGAAATCATTTTCCACCATAGATGATTCGAACTTCTTATACCATTGCCTCAGTGCGTGCTTAAGTCCATATAGACTCTTCGTGAGGCGGCAGACCAAATTTTCTTTGCCTAGCACTTTAAATCCCTCAGGCTGCTCCATGTAGATCTCCTCTTCTAGGTCGCCATGAAGAAACATTGTCTTGACATCGAGCTGTTCAATTTCCAAATCTTACACAGCTGCTAGACAAAGAACAACTCGGATGGATGTCATCTTTACACGTGAGAGAATATCTCGTCAAATTCGATACCTTTTTCTTGACCGAATCCTTTGACGACCAATCAAGCTTTGTAGCGAGGCTTTGAGCTACTATCTTCAGTCTTGATTCGGTACACCCACTTATTCTTCAAGGATTTTCTCCCTTTTGGTAGTTCCACAAGTTCATATGTGTTATTCTCATGCAAGAATTGCATTTCTTCTTGCATGGCTATTCACCACTTTTCTTTATGACAATCACTCATAGCTTATTTATAGGTTTGAGGCTCCCCCTCATCAGTGAGCATAACATACTCCTCTGTGTTGTATCGAGTGGACGGTCTTCTATCCCTCGATGATCGTCTCATCTCTTGTGTGATTGGAGGGTTAGATTGAGGCTCGTCCTGAACTAATCTATCATGTATTTCTCAGTTTCTTTACTCCAACAAAGGTTCATGTTCTTCAACATCACCGCTTTCTTGTGTGTTGTTTTCCTCTTGTTGAGCTGGAGTAGATTCCATGTTTTTGCTACTTCTCAATCTTGGCCTCTCTGAGTTTTTAATGTCTTCAATTGTTTGGTCTTCGAAGAAAACAACATCTCTACTTCGGATAACCTTCTTGTTGATTGGATCCCAGAGCTGATACCCAAACTCGTCTTTGGGGGAACAAAGGTAGATGCATTCCTTCATCTTTGCATCAAGCTTTGCTCGTTCATCCTTGGGGATGTGAACAAATGTCCTACACCCAAACACCTTAAGATGATCATATGAAGCCTTTTTTCCATCCAAACTTCCTCCGGAATGGCCGCATCGAGAGGGGCTAATGGTATAAGGTTTACAATGTCAACCATGGTCATTATGGATTCTCCCCAAAATGATTTGGGTAATTTAGCATGAGAGAGCAAGCATCGAATTCTTTCTGGAATTGTTCGATTCATTCTCTCAGCTATTTTATTCATTTGTGGTGTCTTGGGTGACGTCTTCTCTAGCCTAATGCCATAATTCTTGAAATAGGCTTCAAAGGGACCTCTATACTCACCTCCGTTATCTGATCATACACTCTTGATATTCTTTCTAATCTCACGCTCCACTAGAGCATGAAATTCTTTGAATGCATCAAGTATTTGATCCTTCGACTTTAGAAGGTATAACCAAACCTTCCTTGAATGATCATCAAAGAAGGTGTCATAATACGATGCCCCGCCTATAGATTTCTCAGACATCGAACACACATCGGTGTGTATGAGGTCTAGAATATTCTTTCTCCTTGTGGGTGAGGAAGATCTTTGAAAAGCAACTCTGTGTTGTTTTCCAGCTAGACAATGGGCACACGGATCAAGTAGTTTACCTTTCACATCATGGAGGAGATGTTTTCGAGCAAGAATGTGAAGACCTTTCTCACTGATGTGTCCAAGCCGTTTATGCCATAACTCCATATCACCAGTGGTGATGTTTACCTCTTCCTTGTTTAGTTTTGCTTGTGTTACATACAACGATCCTTCCTTCTTACCTCGAGCTATGACTAGACTTCCTTTGGTGAGCTTTCATGTTCATCCACCAAAGTAATTCATAAAGCTATCATCATCTAGCTTTCTGATAGAGATAAGGTTGAGACGCATGGCTGGGACATGTCTCACATCTTTCAAAATAAGCCCGCTTCCGGTGTTTGTTGTCAAGACGATGTCTCATATCCCGATGATTTTACTCCTATCTTGATTTCCCATTTGCACTGTACCAAAGTCTCCGCTTTGGTAGGATGAGAAAAAACTTCCATGAGGAGTAACATGGAAGGAAGCACCAGAATCGAATCCAAGAACTATCGTCGGAAGCGATATTCAAGATATTAGCTTCTCCAACGAAATATAGAAGATCTTTTTTCGAAACTACAGCAGTAGTGGTCTTCTCTTCTTGCATCTTCGTTGGGTTGATTTGGTCTTATTTGATATTACCCGCCTTCTGATCTTTCTTAAAGGATCGACATTCAATTTTCTTGTGACCTATCTTTCCACAATAATAGCACGTGATCTTTGAGCGTGATTTGGATCTACCTCGAGTGTGATGTAGATCTCGGCTCTTGCTACGTCCATAAATTTCATTCTTACCCCGATTCTCAAATACATTAGCTTCGGGATGGGCAGATTCACCTCGCTCCATTCTTCTTGCTTCTTCACCAAGAAGACTATCACTAACGGTATCCATCGTTAATTTTCTTTCCGGAGCCGAGTTACTAAGTGTAACTACCAATGTGTCTCAACTTTCCGGTAAGGAACTAAGGAGCAAAAGGGCTTGTAGCTCATCATCAATCTTCATATCAATTTTTGTTACTTGATTAACGAGCCTTTTGAAATTATTTAAGTGTTCAATCATATTATGACCATCCTTATACTCCAGCTTCACCAACCGTCGAACTAAATTGGCCTTATTACGAGGTGTTTTCTTTTGAATCATGGACTCAAGCTTTGTCCATAATTCATAGGCATTTGTATAAGTAGAGACATGCTCGAAGAGAGTTTTGTTAATGTGCTTACATATCATAGCAACAGCCTCTCGATTCAATAACTCCCACTGAGCGTCGCTCTTGCCTTCTACTTTGTCTTTGTGGATGATGGGCTCATGCAAATATTTACAATACAAGTGGTCTTCCATCCGCGGTTTCCAATACGAGTAGTTGTTGGCTGTGAGCTTGAACATTTCTCCATCATGAGTGACATGATCCTCCATCTTGAACTACACGAGCTTAGTTACGACTATAGAGAACCGGGCTCTGATACTGCTGTTGGGAAAATCTCTACTTTCCTGCTTCGTGAAATTAAGATGGGCACTTAGGATTAAAAGAAGAAATAGAAGCACAAGAGTACAATTCTCAAAGTGAATATTCTTCTACTATATATAATAATAATAGGATTACAAAATTGTCTCACATTCGGTGACTCACTCAAACTTGAAGGTTGACTCTTCCCAAGCTTCTTCTCTTCTCTCACAAAGAGGTTCTCTTAAGTTTCCTCACTCTAGGTGGCTTCTCTCTTGATCCTTGAGTTTTAGATGATTGTAAATGGATGTCACTACCCCTATTTATACTACTCAACCTCCAAATGGATGGTGGAGATTTCTTGCATCCATTGGTGGAGATTGATTCTCTAGAATGCTCCACACGCTTTAGAAATCTCTATACTCTTCCACCACCTTCATCATCCTTCCATACTCTTCAATAAGCTTCCACACATCTCTAAGATATTCTAAAGGTTCTATATTTTGTATACATTTCTAGAGAGTTCTATGATTCTCTAGAATTTTCCGTAACGTTCCAGAGACTTCTATATTTCTTTAGAAATCTCTAGAAAACAACTCTACAATTAATGATGGATCCCAATAATAAAAAATATCCATAATTATGTAATTTAATAAAAATTTTTAAAAGTGATTATATTTCTTCCACATAAAGCAATACAATGCAAAGAAATTATAAATCAAGTGGTGATTAATTGAAATAGACGATTAAGATGGAATGAGAAATTGATATTTAGAATTTTATTTGCAAATACAAAATAAAAAATATGTATTGATATTATAAATAACATTAAGATGGAATGAGAAATTGATATTTAGAATTTTATTTGTAAATACAAAATAAAAAATATGTATTGATATTATAAATAATATATCAATGTTTTAATCTATAATCAAATAATTTAATAATTTCACCATTATGTACATATATAAATAAAAGATGCCACAATTAATTTTTTATCTAACATGTTTTTTATATTAATTAACGAAGAAAAAGGAAGAGAGGAACTCAGAATTGTTACGCAGCGAGCGCGTGGGATCTGCAAGAGGCGTTGTCTGCTGTATTTACATCAGAGTAAAAAAAAAGACAAAGTTGTTGTCATTATTAAAATAGTAAAAGTTTAAATAACTAAAGACAAACAATATTTGAAAATAAAAATCTGAATATGAAAATATTATTTTAAAATAAAATAAAATGTCATCATCAGGAGCCAGAAATCCCTCGACTTTTACGCGGGTGCGCTCTCTCTCCACTGTTTTGTCTGAGCTTCATCGTACTTTAGTCACGTCAATGATCTTCCACGCGCTCTATAAGCGTATATATTACACGCGCTACTAATTTAGCTACACGTGTCTAGTAACGAAGCTCCACCGTTCGATCTAGCTTATTAGACGAACGATGGTTGTGTCCGAAGAAAGGCCGAGACTGTCTTAATCTGGTAGAGTGGGACCCTGAGGACTTTGTTGACTCGTGTCCCGAGGCTTTGATATCTGACACGTGGCAAGAGAAAGTGTGGGGATAAGTGGGACCCATGAATACTTGCCAAAAGGGATTAGACCCGTCGTTGTCTGTGATCAGAAGCTGTCGAGGCCTCTTTGGGGTTTTTGTTTTTTTGATCGTACGGTCAGGAAAAGCTAAAGGGTTTATTGGTCTCTCCTCCTTTGGATTTCGTAAATATGTTTTTGCTTCCCAATTCCCTTATCTTCCGCGTGATTTTTTATATAATAATTTATGATTTTATTTTTTATTGTCTAAATTATTAACCTAAATATTTAAGTCATCAAAGGTGACATCATTCGATTGTTACGGAATTATGGCAAGACGGTGAGTTTTTTTTGCACAATATTACAACTGGGGCACTGAGTATTCATTATAATTGTATAACATAACAAAACGAATAAATCTAGTTTTCTTTAAGGGTAATTGTATGTTACAGAATTAACAGAAGTTTGAAAGTTTTTACTGGTAATTTGTTTGAAAACTTGAAAAAAAATTCATTTGCTCCTTACAACACTTGTCGAGCCATATAAAGAAGTCATAAGATAAATTTTTAAAAAGGCAATCAAATAAATAAATCTGATATTCAACCGGGCCTTCGATCCAATACACAGCATAATAATGGGCCATTTTAAGCCCAAAATAAAGGGGCATATTTTTCATCTATTTTTATTGATTATTTTATTTTTCTCTATTCTTCTACCAAATTGAAATCATTGGAACCCTCCAAGTCATCTAGAGAGTACGGGGAAGGAGAATTCATCAGATTCATAAAAAACTGAAGCTTCGTGTCTGCGGATCCTTCATCGTCAGATTTCAGAACCGCCGATTCTTCCCGGAGACGGTTTCTCCCGTACCGTGTATTTTCCCCCGGAAGGTTTGTATCCCTAAACTCCACCGAATTCTCGAGAAGTTTTTTCCGGATGATCTGTCGGTGAATACCGATTTTCATTCGTTTTTAGGTACTCCATACCGTGATTTTCATCTTCTACGGCTTCCTTGTTTCTGTATTGGGAAACGTATCCGTGATTTGAGAATCGCCTGCGATTTGGTCGGATAACTTTTGGTTCGGTCCTTTTATGGAAATAGTGTACCGAACTGTAGCGTGATTATCAGTCCATTCGTTTTTTAGCAGATTTGGTCTGTCAAAATGATCTGTTGTACTTCAAATCTAGAAACTTTATAACAATCCATTTAGTAGTGTACATTAGTTATGTGGCATAACCTTTCTCTTCTTTTACAGGTTAGCTTAATTTGTTGGTTCTAAAATGTCATCAGCTCAAGATCCTTTCTACATTGTGAAAGAGGAGATTCAAGACTCTGTACGTTTTGTGCCAGATTTGCAAAATTATTGCTATGATACTCGAAATTATGTGCTTATTTTTCGATGAGTGAAATTGGGTTTGGCTTCTGATCCTTTGTCAGATTGATAAATTGCAATCTAACTTTCACAAATGGGAACGTATACCTCCTGACGTGGGAGAGCAAGTGCGTCTGAGTAAGGAGCTTCTTGCTGCTTGTGAGAGCATTGAGTGGCAGGTACTCAGATCTAGTAGAGATGTGGTTTATTTTGTTATGATGTGAATGCAAAATATAGAAGATAATTTTCATTTTGGTCGAATGTTTCGACTTTTGTATTAATAATCAAACACAGATTTGAAATTGGGTTCAACTGATCCTGCAGTATTTACCTTGATCCTTTCTGTGGTTGAAAATCTAACTGGTGGCCAAACTGAACTTTTTACGGCTACTGAAGATTTCCTTATTGATAGGAAGGTGGTTGAACTGGACAAAGCAATTGCTGTAGCAGCCAGAGATCCAGCGTGGTATGGAATCAATGAAACTGAGCTAGAAAGACGTAGGAGATGGACTAGCAATGCTCGCACACAGGTATATCTATAGGTTTGTGACTGAGATTGTTAAAGTAGGTAATGATAGAGAGTTTCTTCCTGTTAACCACTTTATCTCTTTACATCTTCTGAATTTCTGCTTCCTCTATCTATAAGTTAGATATTGGTCTGGTTTTTTGATGATTTATGCAAAACATTTGCATTATTTTTTAGGTTGGGAATGTGAAGAGAACTGTTTTAGCTGGAAAAAGTAGTTCTGGAGCTACTGGCGCAAGCGAAGTGCGTAGAGAACTTATGAGAATGCCGAATTCTTCTGAGATAGATAGATATGACCAGTACGCGTCACAGAATGATGATGACTATGTACAATCAGAGTCGGATAGACAGTTGCTGTTGATCAAGTATAACATTTTCTATCCATTCTACTTCATTTGTTCTATATGAAGCAGCTGGGAATTGATGCCTGGTTTGTTGGGAAAATATACAAAAAAAAAAAAGAAAAATAATTTCTTACATATGACGATGAATCATGTTTCCAAATGTAGGCAACAAGACGAGGAATTGGATGAGCTCAGTAAGAGTGTACAGAGAATTGGAGGAGTAGGCCTCACTATACACGAAGAGCTTGTTGCACAGGTGTGCAATTGTATGCTAAAAAAGATACATGCTCTGGACTCATCAATGTAGTTTGTAGTCTGTGGAGATTATACCTTTACACGTTTTGTAATACATGCTAAGGCTGCACCTATGTTTCTTTAGATACTTTTGCACTGGCAAACCATCTGAAATATTAGTTTTTTTTTGGTTTTGATGTTTCAGGAGAAGATAATAGATGAATTGGGTACAGAGATGGACAGTACAAAGAACCGCCTCGATTTTGTTCAGGTAATTCACTAAATACCTGTATTCGACTACCTTAATCATGCTCTGAGCATTGTAATACTAGGCAAGGAAATGAGAATGTGAATGTTGGGTCATAGTATGAACGATATTCGTATGCAGAAAAAGGTGGGAATGGTAATGAAGAAAGCCGGAGCCAAGGGCCAGATTATGATGATATGTTTCCTGCTCGTCTTGTTCATCGTCCTCTTTGTTCTCGTGTTCTTAACCTAACAGCGAGGCGTTGCTCATTACATGGACAGAGAAATTTAGTTACATCCACAGGGAATGGTGTTCTGCTGAAAAGTTCCAATGAATGAGAGATGCAAAGCAAAAAAAGAACAATACAAACTATTGTATGGATATTCGTGGTGTGTTTTTGTCCCTCACTGATTGTGAGACTTTGGTCTGATAAAAGTATGTTCATTTATCTCTTGAGTTCCGGTCTCTTATAATTTCTTCTATGTATTAACATGATAAATTGTCAAATGATCGCGCACTTGGTACAAAAAATAAAAAATTAATACATAAGATTGTCATATTACAAATAAAAAAAATCAAATCTCAAAAATGGTGTTGCCATTGATGAAACTGGACACTCTTGCTCTCAAAATTATTAGCAAGCATTGGCTTACCAGCTCAAACACCAGGCCAAGACTCATCCTAGGTTCCGACAGTTCATTCTCAGCGTTGCTCAGGTAAACTCTATCTCACCCTTTTCTTCTCTTCTTATTGAGATTTTGGAAATTGTCTATTTTGATTCTATGATTCTGCTAGAGACGTTTAGCTTTGATTCTGTCTGAGGAACTGTATTGGTGTGATGATAGTGTTGAACCGGAGAGTCAAAGGAAGCAGCAAAGTTTAGCTTGTGTCAATTTTGGCTGCAAACGTTTGTATTGTGGAAACAACAATTGCTGTGTTTTTGAAATGTTTATCAGAGAAACCATCAGATTTACAACGTAAATGCAAACAAGGATATATGGGCATGCTATAAATGAGGAGATTTGCCTCTTGAACAAGGAAAAGGCTGTCCAGGCTGTGATACCCGCAATTTTTTAGGAAGTCGGTACCACCGACTTCCGTATATATGTATATATATATATAAATATTAGGTTAAAAATCACAAGTGCACGGTTCAAAAAAAAAAGAGAAAAGAGAGAGAGAGGCAGCGGCGTGTGGAAAGAAAAAAAAGAAGAAGGAAAAAAAAGGAAGAACAAATCGAAGAAGATTTTCACCGCGTTCTTCGTGGGTGGATTCTAATCGCGATTGTGGTAAATCTCTAAGTAATTCGTTGTGATTATTCACTTAATTCGAAGATTTATATTATGGAAATTTATTGAATGAATGGATCTATAATAGGGAAGGATTGATTGGTGTTGTTAGCGATAATATCAAGAATCGTCCAATCGTCGGGAAACTAAGGTGATGATTTTCTCCACCCTAATTTCGGATTTGTGATCGATTTATGGAAGAGATTATATTTTTAAAATGAGGCATGATCACAATAGAATTTATAGGATCATAATGGGAAAAATGAGACGTTATGACTAGTGATGATCTAGATAACTGAAATGCGACCAAGTGTTGATGTCGGAGAACGTCGTTATTTGGGTTAGGTGTTTAAACCGAGTGAATATCTTGTTAGTGTGTTCGATCGGGTGGTTTCACACTCGAACCTTCGGAAGAAGGCGTGTGCGAGCGCGTTGGTGAGAGTTGTCACGTGAGGAGTATCGGGTCGATGACGTTAGTATTGCGACACTTGGATCTGAGCCGACGTCATACCGTGTTGGGGTTGTGGCAACCTTTCGAGCGACGGAGTGCTGTATGATACTGATAGCTGGGGTACGTTGTGACATTGCGAGATTTTCAGTGTGGTGTACTGATAGCTGGGGTACGTTGTGACCTTGCGAGATTTTCAGTGTGTACTGATAGCTGGGGTACGTTGTGACCTTGCGAGATTTTCAGTGTAGTGTACTGGTAGCTGGGGTACGTTGTGACCTCGCGAGATTTTCAGTATGCTATGGTCTTTTGGACTTTGCGAGCATATGCCCGAGCTAGAGTCATGTGGGCTCTGTGCGTTATGATCCAGTGTGGTACTAGTCTTAGACTTTAGATACTTAGTCGGGTTGGGTAGAGTTATCTGTATATCTTTAGTTAAGACTTTGGATATATCATTATTTTATGATATTCAGTTCGAACGGGAGAATACGTGGCATAGAGTACGTATTGATCTCACTGAGTGCGTATGTCGTACTCACCCAATTTTTGAGCTGTCGTGGATGGACAGTATATGGCGAGGAGAAAAAGTAACGAGGATGAACAGAAACATGAAGGTTCACAGCGGACTGATGGGAGAGGCGTGCACGAGGTCTCGATGAGTTTTATTTTGCATTTCGTTTTTTTTGCTATTTGGTCCGGACCACTCTTATTTCAGAATAAATCATTTATATTTATTTTATAAATACGTTTGAGCGATGACACGTGTAGCCACCTCTTGGAGGTGATGGTGGACACTCCTAGTCCCGAGGTTGTTCCGGGACGGGGGTGTTACAAATTGGTATCAGAGCCTGGTTTTCATTTTTGTTTCTATCATTTTCACTGGATTTCAAATGTTTTGCGAAATGTTTTAATAAAGCCACGAGACCGTAGCACACATGTCCTTAAATGTCTAGTGGGTTTAGAGCTGTGGAAACTAATAAGAGTTAATTGTGTGTAGGAGACACTACCGAGGAGGATGATTACTAGAGCTCTTGGTCGCGGAATGAATGGAGGTTCTCGTTCCACTAGCCGTACACAGTCTCAATCATCTGGACGAAGATCACGAAGTGGAATAGATAGAGATGTCATGAGAGAAATGTTGAGAGAGCTATTAGCGGAAAGTCGACAACATGAACAAGAGGAGAGTTCGGCGACGCCACAAGTACCGGTGCAGGCACCAACACCACCACCAGTACAGCCACCTGCTCCGCCGCAAGTACCATTGCCATCACCACCAATGCCTCCTCCAGTGTTTAATCAGAGGCATGCGGAGACGTCGGAGTATTTCTATGTCATGGATCACATGGCTAAATGGGGTACAAAGTCATTCCGTGGCGGTGCGATACCTCCCATGAAGGCGGAGGAGTGGATGTTTCGATTAGAGCGGAACTTTCGATCATCTAGATGTCCACTTGAGTTTAAGATTGATATTGCGCTCCACTATTTGGAGGGGGAAGCGGTGTTTTGGTGGGAAGAGATTCAGAGGGAACGTCCTGATCATGTGTTTTCTTGGGATGAGTTCAAACAACTTTTTGAGTTGAAGTATATACCACACGCTGCTCGTGAAGAGATGGAGTTGGCATTTCTACAGCTCACACAAGGTGACCGTACTGTTGCTCAGTATTATGAGACTTATTTGGAGTTATCACGATTTGGGGCTAAATCGATAACCTCAGAAGTTCTCAAGGTCAACAAATTTTTGCAAGGACTACGACCAGAGATCAGACGCAGGATTGAGATAATCAAGCATGGATCATTGTCTGAACTAGTTCAGAATGCTCAGTTGGTAGAGAAGGGACTTATCGAGGAGGGCATATTGAAGTCTTCAGATGCCAAGGGGAAACAGGTTGTCCAACAGATTCGGGGAAGATCAGATCAGAGGAAAGCAGTTCCAGCACGTCCTGTCGTATCAACACCGAGGTACCCATGTCCTCGTTGTGGACATGCGCATGTAGGGGCATGTCAAAGATTTGATAGGCGAGTAGGATGCTTCCGATGTGGAAGTTTAGAGCATCAATTTCGTGATTGCCCTCAGCCAGTGGGAGGAACTATGAGGCGAGGACAATTCGACGGATGTTTCCGTTGTGGTAGTATGGATCATTTTCTGAAGGATTGTCCAAAGCCACCACCACCACCACCACCGACAGGTCTAACACCACAGGTTAGAACCAGGAAGCCTGAAGAGCATGCGTCGAAACGTAGGGCTGTACAACCACGGGTATATGCCATGGGAGGCTATGAGAATGAACATGAGGGCCAAGAAGGAGACTCTCAACCTATCGTTGGTATGTCTTATTTTTATATTATATGCATATGCCTTACATATAATGATTGTCTATGCCGTGGTGAGTTCCGTGAGAAAATTAAGGAGTAGATTCTTTAAATATTTGTATTATGTAGGATCGGTAATCGTGGGATGCATGTCTACTCATGTGTTATTTGACACCGGTGCGACACATAGTTTTGTGAGTCCATCGATGGCGAATAAATTAGTTGTTCAACCTGAGGATCTAACGAGTATTGTCCGAGTGCATACTCCTGGAGGTCAGATTTTAGAATCTCAAGGGGTTGTCAAGGAGGTACCCGTGGTGATAGAAGGAGAAGAACTAGCTGCAGAGCTGATCATCATTCCGATGGAATGCTATGATGTGATCCTTGGAATGGATTGGTTGTCGAGACATCGAGCTGTGATGGATTGTCGTCACGGTCAAGTACGATGCCAGAAGAGTGGCAAGAAGCTTAAGTATCAAGGAATTCGATCAGGTCAAAGGGTTCACATCATCTCAGCGTTGCGTATAGAACGATTACTAGATCAAGGGTGTGATATATATCTTGCTACCATATCGGTAGAAGAAGAAGGTCCATCTGTGCAAGTCGAGGAGATTCCTGTAGCGCGAGAGTTTGCAGATGTTTTCAAAGAACTGCAGGGCTTACCACCAATGCGAGGGGATCCATTTGAGATTGAGTTTGAACCGGGTACAACTCCAATATCAAAGTCTCCATATCGAATGGCACCAACCGAAATGGCAGAGTTGAAGAAGACAGCCGCAATGGCAGAGTTGAAGAAGCAATTAGATGAGCTACTTGAGAAAGGTTTTGTACGTCCGAGTACATCACCATGGGGTGCACCAGTCCTATTTGTGAAGAAGAAAGATGGGAGTTTCAGATTGTGCATTGATTACAGGGCTTTAAATAGAGTCACTGTGAAAAATCGTTACCCACTACCGAGGATCGATGAGTTATTAGACCAGTTGAGAGGTGCAACTTGGTTCTCAAAGATAGATTTGGCATCGGGATATCATCCGATTTCAATTGCAGAAGGTGATATTAGAAAGACCGCATTTCGAACTCGATATGGGCATTATGAATTTGCGGTCATGCTATTTGGTTTGACTAGTGCCCCTGCTGCGTTCATGAAGCTAATGAACAATGTATTTCGGGACTACTTGGACCGTTTCCTTATTGTATTTATAGATGACATTCTGGTTTACTCCAAGAGCCCAGAGGAACACGAGGAACATTTGCGCTTAGTGTTAGAGCGTCTCAGAGAACAACGCTTGTTTGCGAAGTTGAAAAAGTGTAGTTTCTGGAAGAGACGTGTTGGATTTTTGGGACATGTCGTATCGGAGGAAGGAGTTTCTGTCGATCCTGAGAAGGTGTCAGCGATTGTAAGTTAGAAACAACCGAAAAATGCAACATAGATAAGGAGTTTTTTAGGATTAGCAGGGTACTATCAACGTTTTGTTATGAACTTTGCTAGTCTAGCAAAACCAATGACGAGATTTACGGGAAAAGATATACCTTTTGTTTGGAATGAAGATTGTGAGAAGTCCTTCAAGGAGCTAAAAGATAAGCTAACGAAAACCCCATTGTTAGCCTTACCACAACCAGGAATTCCATACATAGTCTACACGGATGCGTCAAAGACGTGATTAGGATGTGTGCTTATGCAGGGAGATCACGTGATTGCTTATGCGTCAAGGCAGTTACGTAAGCATGAAGAGAATTATCCGACTCATGATTTAGAGATGACAGCTGTGGTCTTCACGTTAAAGATTTGGAGGGCATATCTTTATGGGGAGAAGGTACAGATTTTTACGGACCACAAGAGTCTAAAGTACATATTTACGTAACCAGAGTTGAATCTGTGTCAGAGAAGGTGGATGGAGTTTGTCGTAGACTATGAGGTGGACATCGCCTACCATCCGGGGAAGGCAAATGTTGTTGCAGATGCGTTGAGCCATAAAAGGATTGAGGTTTCGGCTATGCAAGAATTCGAGGATTTGATTAGCCAGATAGTGCTTTGAGACTAGAATCAGTGCAGACTGAGTCCGAGAGTGTCGGTTTGCAAGCCGTAAATCAGGCTGGTCTATTGAGTAGAATTCGTACATCACAATTATTCGATGAGAGGTTACAAAATATTCGTAATAATCAGCAAGACCCGAGGTACAAGTTGTATCAGATCAGGGAAGACGATCTAATGATAATTAGTGGGCGAGTTTGTGTACCAAAGGATCTAGGGATAAGAGAAGAGATTTTGAGCCAAGCTCATCAATCTAAGTTTTCGATTCATCCGGGATCGACGAAGATGTATCAGGATGTTCGCCAGCTTTATCAATGGCCTGGGATGAAGAAGTATATTGCTCGATGGGTAGCAAAATGTCCAACGTGTCAATTAATTAAAGCGGAACAACAAGTACCGAGCGGGAAATTACAAAGTCTACCAATCCCCGAATGGAAGTGGGATCATATTACCATGGATTTCGTGATGGGCCTTCCAAGGACGCAAAGTGGTAAGGATGCTAT
>CM071866.1:4760084-4785602 GCA_036759665.1 Gynandropsis gynandra | reverse complement strand
AAACTGACTCACTAAGACAACCGACTCAAACGACCCTTAGACTCCCTGTGACGCTCAAGCGACCATTGCGACCCAAATCGACTCACTCAGACTCAACAGACTCACTGACACTCACACCCATTTTAAATCAATAAACCATTCTGGGACTCGACAGCCTGCAAACCCTAGAAATCGACGCTCAACCGACCATCGCGACTCAAACCGACCCACTGAGACAACCGACTCTTGCGACTCAACCGACTCACTGAGACTCAACCGACTCATTGACACTCACACCCATTTCAAATCAATAAACCATTTTGGGACTCGACATCCTCCAAAACCCTAGAAATCGATCTACTTACACTTATTGACGCCATTGAAGATTGACTCGTGCTCTCTTCTCCACCGCTGCTGATTCTAGCCATTTCCTTCTTGGCAACTTCGAATTTCCTTCTTGCCAACTTCGAATCGATCCCTCTCAAGTTCGAAATCACTTGTTCTTTCTTGGCTTTTACTCTCCCAGAATACGGGTTTGGCTTTTACTCTCCTAGAATGCGGGTTTTCTCACGTTCGAAAATTAAGGGTAAATTTGTCTTTTCTCCAGTTTTTTTTTTCCGATTAAATAATTATTTTTGGGAAGGGTATTTTTGAAGCGTTTTAGCCCTACGAGGGTATATCTGATATTCCGCCGATTCAACTTCTATGAGATCAAACCACATAAACATTTTCCATTTGCATCTGTTTATTTGTTGATTCAATATATCCATTCGAAATCTATTATTTCAGGAATTGAAGGCAAAAGATGAAAGAAGTGGCGTTTCTTAGGAACAAACTAGAAGACTCAATGGGAGATTCCACTTTAAACAATCCAACATTGACAATGGGAAATCATAAGAACCGAGCTGATCATTCGCCACGCCAAGACTCGGGAAAGCATGTCCCGTAGATCGCTATAACACATGGTAATGATTCTTTCCAGGGTGAGAAACTTTCATTCCCGTCCCTTCTTTAAAACCCCACGTCACAAATTTCATGATTACGAACACTCTTCGTCGACGAATCAAAATTTCAATGTATGTCTTGTGTTGTCCCACATCAATTCGACTATATTATATTCTGATAAATATATGTTTTGGATATTTTTGGGATGAGTTAAGTCTAAGTTCATTCGACACATAGCCTATGGTTCAGTTGGTTTTGGCTGAATCATTTTGCTTTGGCACCGACACTTGGATTCATATATACAATGTAAGGCCATGGGACATGTTCTGGTCTTATGATAATGGTTAGAGTTGATAATACAGAAGTTCAAAAATATGATCATAACATGTTGAGTTCAATTCCAATGCCGTGTTGGAATTTTGGATAGTGGAACTTGAAAATGACATATGAAAGAAGGTCCACTTTTGACTATTATTGTTGTATGTACAGGATTTAAAGAAATCGTGATCATATGTATCTCTCTCTATGTATATGTATTATGTATATATGGATTTAGCATTGGGCCAAATATCAGATATACGAAGTATAGTATTTATATTCATATTTGTTAAATATTGATTTTATTATTTATATTCTTATGAAAAAAATTAGTTATCTAATAAATTTTAAATAAAAATTCAATAGTTATCGAATAAAATTGATAATAAAAATTTAATATTACACAAAAATATAAAAGAAGACATACAAAATTTTCATATTAATTTTCACATTAATCGTTAATATTTAATGTTGATGATGATTTCAATATCAATCGATTTATAAACAATGTCAAACTTCTCATCCGCCTCAATATTAGATTAAAATAAAATCAAAATTCAAACCCCAAAAATTATTTATAATAGGAGTCTTCCCATATATATTATGATTTTCTTGAGAAACGACACTAAAAAACATAAGGATATCAACGGATTGATCAACAGATCCGTCTGTTGATATGTTTTTCCAACGGATTATAACAGATATCGAGAATGTTCAACAGGCAGCAATCCGTTGCAACTGTCAACGGACGAACAACAAATATCGTCCGTTGCTACGACCCGTTGAAATGCCGTTAGAAAACCAAACAAATTGGCCAACAGATGTCTATTGCCGATTACAACGGATGTTCGTTGACAGTTGTAACGGAAGCTCATTGACATTTTTAATTTCGAGGTTTTCCGTTGGAATATTATACGTGGCGTTGTGACGGGAATCCGTTGATGATTCCAAAGGATGTCCGTTGAAATTTTTTGAGGTTATATTTCAACGTGACTTTTCAACGGGCATCCGTTGAGGATTCTAATGGATGTCCGTTGAGAAAACACTATTTAATGACCAAAATCAAGGTTTCTACCATCAAACCATCAACAACAAATATATTTTCAACAAAATATCGTCTTCTTCAAATAGAGATATATATAGATCGAGAGAGTGGATGTATAGAAGAAAAAGTCCCATAACCGAAGAAGTTACGCAAGAATTCTTACACGGATTGGAGCAGTTCATGAGTTTTGCGTCGACACAACCTTTGTGTCAAGAACGCGGGACAATGTTATGTCCATGCAAAATATGTAAAAACATGAAGTATCGAAGTCAAGAAATTATTTGCAAATATCTTTACAAGGTGGGTTTCGTAGAGAATTACAAAATTTGGTTATTTTACGGGGAAAATTGTGGTAATAAAGATATTTTGCAAGAAGCATAAGAAATAGAAAGAAATTAAGAAGTTGTTTATGAAGCATCGACGACCATTCTATATGTGGAAATGGTGTCAAATGCTTTTCTTGGAATTATTGGACAAACGCATGAAGAGATGCCGAACAATGAGGCACATCGATTTTTCAACCTATTAGATTCGGCAAAACAACCTATATATGAGGTTGTCGTGAAGGTCGATCCTGCTTATGTTTATCCTCAAGATTGATGAGTATAAAAAAAGACTACAATGTTGCTGAAAATTGCATGGATTCATTTTGCAAAACCATGCGTGAATATTTACCAGAAAATAATCAAGCTCCGGAGATATACTATGAAACAAAGAATATTTTAAAAGATTTGAGAATACCACATGAGAAAATTGATGTTTGTAAAAACAGTTGCTTGTTGTTTTGGGGAAATGATAAAGACTTGTTGGAATGTAAATTTTGCGGTGCAAGCAGATTTCGTCCAAAAAACCATCTTCACGTAAATATCTTCATTAGATGATATTTGATGAAGAAGTAATGGATACATATCTTCATCTAAATGCAGATGAACTCACGAAAATAAAAGCTTAACATTAAGATTCGTGGTAGAGAGATTACGTAAGTAAACATGTATTCGTACGTTTTATAAATATTAAAATTAATTGCGTATGTTATAAAGTATTCATTTGTCTTTTTATGTTATATAGGTCAAATGTTCTCATAAGAGACTTCCTATGTGGTTAAAATATTTGGCTAATGATCCTGCACGAAATGTTATGTGTTGGCCAATTTTGTTTACTCGCGGATATACATTTTACACGTACGAACACAGAAAACATAGAAGCATTTACAATTACGGTGTTTGCGTTAATAGTGAAATAAAAGGAAATAATTTATATGACATTTTGATCAAATCCCACAGGTGGAATGTCTCGGTCTCGTTGGATTGAAGGTAATGCTTTTTAAATGTCAATGGTTCATCCCAACCGTAGGACGTGGTACACCAAAAAATCAATGGGGAGGAATTGACATCAATTCGAGACGAAAATATGGTAAGTATGATCCATTCATCACGATAGATCAAGCAGATCAAGTATGTTACGTGCAATATCCAACAATATTGAAATGTCAAAGAGAGGAGTGGTGGGCCGTAATAAAGATCAAGCCGCGAGGAATTATAAACACAGATAAAAAGAAGATCTGTTGCCAACCGATCATTCAGAGCCGATTCGCTTAATTGATACAGACAATCGATAGGAGATTCTCACAAGAACTAACATAAATGGAGAATACATATGCGATTATGAAGACGTTGAGAAGATGAAAACAACAATGAATTCAATGAACAATTGAAGGAAGACTCTCCCATGAAAGAATCTACCGAAGAAGAAATATGAATTCTATAATGTAATATATAACTTTATGCAACTTGTTAAAATTTTTTTTGAACGTCATATATTCAAATTTCCACGGGCATCCGTTGGCAATGTCAACGGAAACCCGTTGAAATGTTAAATCATACTCGATACTTAGAAAAATTTTCAAGGTTTTCACAGTTTCAACGGGTATCCGTTGGTAAACGCCAACAGATGCCCGTTGAGAGAGAGTTCATCGGGAAACTGATGATCGTTGGTAGATGCCAACGGTCATTCGTTGCTGTGGTTCAACGGATACCCGTTGAATAGGTTGCAACAGATACCCGTGGAATAGTTTACAACGGCTATCCATTGAGCAACGTGCAACGAGTACCCGTCGGAAAGCATACAATGACTATCCATTGGAACGTGCAACGGATTTTTGTTGCAAAAAGTCATCATGGCTATCCTACGCTATAATGGCTCGCAACGGGCATCCGTTGCAATTTCCAATGGCAACAGATACGCGTTGCAGGGGGAGACCTACGGGGGTTTCGGCATCTTTGCTTTAGAAGTACACGCTGCCAACGGGTATCTGTTGGAAATTGCAGTGGATGCCCGTTGAGAACCTAAAAATTTTGCATCAATTAATTACGTCCGTTGAGTGGACGTATTTTCCAACGGGCATCCGTTGCCGTTTTCAACTGATGCCCGTTGGAAAATTCTGTGTATTATCCCTTGAACAGTTTCATTTTCAACACAATTCTAAAATAAACCTTCTCTCAAATCTTATAATCTCTCAGACACTTAAACACAAACCAAATATGAGGGCTAGACGATTCATCGGATACGATGGTATGTTGGCGGTTCGGTAGGAGCCCTACCCCTACCTCTACCGCCACCATATCGACCTCCTTCACCAATATCGACCCCGCTCATATTTGATAAAGAAGACGATATTGTGGATATAGACGCATTGATCGATAATTTTGACGAGCGTCCTACCTTTCCGATTATTGATCGTGAACGTCCTGACATGACGTTATGGTAAGATTTCAAATTCACAATATTCATATTGTATTTAATTATAAATATTATATAATTAGTTCATTTTCACGTGCATGTTTGATGTGGATGATGTTCTTAAACATACGAACAACAACATCATCCAAGGATCGCTACATGATCGCCTCTATTATTTCTGGTAGGTGATGCCAGAAGTTATACATCGTCGATGATGGTCTACATTCATCGTAAGTAACAAATAATATAAAATTTAACTTTAAAATTATTAATTACTTTTATTGTAAACGAATTTATTGTAATTTATTTATTCAGCGTGATGGAGGAAGAAGGATACGTCGCATATCTACACAACTTGGGTGCACGACATGCAAGCTCGGTTTCGCTTGATGAAGAACAACGCCAAGCACAACTACTACAAGAAGCATGCCAAACCGACATGGGCAATGTACGAGGTATTCAAACAACTCGTCCAAAATTGGAAGTCCGAGGACTTCAAGGTCAAGAACGAGAAGGCCAAGAAATATCGGTATGACGAGAAGATTCCCAGGGATCGTCCGCATCACCATCCTTCGGGGTCAAAATCATTCCCAAAAAGAAAGAAAGAATTGGTAAATTTTTTTATTTATTGTTTTTTGTTATATACAATTTTTATCTAATTATATTACTATTATATAACAGATACAGAGGATGAGAAGAGAACCGATTCTTTTTTATTTGGTTGTAGAAACCCACGCCAAGAAGAAATCCGTCGTCGGGAAGAGAGCGACGAACCTGAACTCGTCGACCCTCATGCGGAACGAACCGTGAAAATTGTGACGTGGAAGATCACACAGCAATCACAAACCTGTGGTTCAACTCCTGATGATCTCAGTCCTTTACAAATTGACAAAATTTATTTAGAGCTAAATAATAAAATTATTTTTTGTAATTCGTTAATTAAATAAAATATTTTCTAACGCTACTAATTTTAACATTTTTTATTTTGTAGTCAGTTAGACCGTATAAGATGCATCTATATGGTCTTGGTTCGCTCCAAAAGGATATCGTCAAAGACACTACGACGGTACCCCCTGTGGTTCAAGAGAGTTATACGCAAGAATGACGTATCGAGCATCTCGAAACCACACTTTGAGAAACTCGAGAAAAGATGTGTCACATGGAGAGTATCATCGAATTGCTAACCGGCGGAGCGTATCAACCGCCAGAACCGACGGTGGAAACAACGCCGCGACAATACCCCGTAATCGATTCTGATGCAACACCTTCACGAGGTGTTGGCGATCACGGGGATGAAAACGACGCTACTAATTTAGATGATTTGTAATATATATTATGTTTTTTATTTATAAAAACTTTTTTATTAATAATGTTTTTTAATTTTTCGTAAATTTTTCAACGGATGCCCGTTGATATTTTTGAAAAATTGTAAAGGGCATCCGTTAGAATGAAAAATTCTCGCCCTTTTTGCAACTGAATCCGTTGCTAGTTTCCGCCATAATGCCAACGAATATCTGTTGAACCCATTTAATTTCCACCATTTTACGTGTCAACGGGCGTGCAACAGATATCTGTTACACATCTTCAACGCGCATCCGTTGCATTTTTGTAAGAGACATATGTTGTAAATCTCCAACGGATAGATCCGTTGCCAGTCCGTTGAAATCATTTCAACAGATAGTATCTATTGCACGCCCATTACAATTCGCAACAGATTTGGATTTTCAATGAGCGATTCCCAACAATTCTGGATCCGTTGCAATTCGTTGGAAACCATTCTTTTCAACGGAAAAATGGTGATTTCCAACGGATACACCTGTTTTTTTTTTTTTGTAGTACGGATCCAACATTTTTAAGGTTTCATAGTAAAAGTAGAGAGTATCAACGAGACGACGATGGGGTTGTGAACACCAAAGGGTTATGTATGAATGTACAGGAAGAAAGTTGCATCGGACATGAGAGATAGAACTCACAAAAAAAAATATATTAGACTTAGATAATATATTGATTATTTACAATTAGGTAACTATAGTTTAATTTTTATACATAATTGCCTACACATTTAATAAATAACTTCGTAACACATGCGTAAAAATAGTTTAGATAATTAACTATTTGTATTATTTAACCATATTGTATAGATAATTAATTATTTGTATTTGTATTGATGAATATTTGATTTCAACTATTTTTATTTTTATTTCAGCCATCGAATATTCAAATTTCGGTTTAGAAAAGAACATTTTGAATATTTTCCACCCTTTTATGGAGTTATCTGTATATATGTTAGTAAATATATAGTTTGAAATTATCAGTATTATTTTTTAATGGAAAAACTCCATGAAAATTGAATTAATTTATAAAAAATATGCCTACTTATATATAAACTATTTTTTTATCATCTATTATATTAGTTCCAAAATAATATATAAAATACAATAATTATTTTTCAATTAATCCACAAGTATATGTCATATAAATGTACATGTCAATTTGCATGTATATATGTATATAAGTTGTTGACATGTGAATGATTTTGGGTTAATTTGAAATTAATAATCATAATTCGTACATTATTCATTATTCTAAAGAAACATGATAAACTGAAAATAAAAATTTTAAAAAAATCATGTAAAATTTCATATTCTAAAATAAAGTTATATATTTTATAAGATTTTTTTAATAATTTTGGAGAAATATCAGATATATATATATTCTCTTATATTAAATCAATATTAAAGAATTACAATTTCCAAATAGAGTCCAAAAGAAAAGAGCTCATCGGTAATCCGTCTGTAAATTTACAGACGACAACATCATCTAGAAACCATCCGTAATTTTAGACGGATTATAAACAACAAGTCGATCCATCTGGAAATTATGGACAAACCAAGCTTCGTCCATAATTTCAGACAATTCTAGACATGAATGTGACGGTCCGAAAATCGTTTGAAATTGCAGATGTTTACTCATGATTTGTCCATAAATTTTGATAGTCTAATGATGTTTCGAGTTTAGTCCTTAATCCATCCTCGTTCGTACGTAATCCGATTTTAGAAAGCAATATGCACATATTGAGATAATCTAGAAGCCAACAAAAAAAAAGTGAGAAAGCATGTAAATCTCACCTATCTGATAGGAAAGACATCGGTATGAGCATACATACAGACAGATCGCGTCATTCGCTGTGGTGTATGAACAACTAGAATGTTTTAATCATTCCATAGATTTTGGAATATATTACGCTAACTATATTTTTTAATCTATATGATTATATAATTTTTTTAGACGAAAGAAAAGATGATGAACCAACATATTTCGAAATGTTTGAGAGAACACATAAAAAGTTGGATGATTCTTGGATCGAACAAGTGTCTATTGGTCATAAAGAATTGAAAAAAATTTATCTCGAGGTAAATGAATTCACTTTTTAATATATATATATATATATTTATAATTTGTAT
This sequence comes from Gynandropsis gynandra, assembly GCA_036759665.1. Lineage (NCBI taxonomy): Eukaryota > Viridiplantae > Streptophyta > Magnoliopsida > Brassicales > Cleomaceae > Gynandropsis > Gynandropsis gynandra. The sequence continues at coordinate 4,777,112 of CM071866.1, read as the reverse complement.
ATATATATATATAAAATGTCTTTATATGGTATTTGGTAGACTATTATGTACAAAAGTCAAAGTCTCAGTCTTGGAGGAATGGTAACGCAATATCCATGTCTTTAAAGATAAACATATAAGAACAAATCACTACTAGAAAAATACAAATTTTGGACGGTCATATCCGTCCGGAAATGGGGTTGCAGACGGTTTTAAGATGAAACTTACCCGTCCGTAATCGAGCGTTCGTAAATGCAATCCATCCGTAATGTTTTCCGACAAGGCTTCTGTAAACCGTTGTTAATTTAAGACGATTTCTGGTTGGTTGAAAACGTCCGAAATTTTGCGAAAATTTTTGGACAGATGGTAATTCTGTCTGTGATTTCCCAATGGCCACAACAAATGTCCGTAATTTTGCAGACGACCAAACAAATCTATCCCTAAATTTGCGGATAGACATTGGAGTCGTCCGAAAATCATGGACGAAGCGTTGATTTGTCCGTAATCCGAGATAGGTCGTTAATCCATTTTGAATCCGTCCGTAAATATAGATGAATGACGACGACTAGCTATCCGCAAATTTGCAGACAAATTACTTTATTCGTCGCCAATCCATCCATAATCTATCCAAGAATTTCTGGATGGCCCCGGTCGTCCTAGGTAGATACTCCTGGATCACAGTATTTCCTACTCTAGGTAGGTACTCTTGAATATCTCTCTCGACAATCATTGCCTTCTTATCTCTACTCTAGTTGCTCGTTGAGCTGGTTCGATGGCTTTCCATTATACATAAACTAAAGCCAATCAAGAAATTCAAACATATGTAATTTTTCAAAATTTCCAAAACTTGTCTGTATCTTAATAGTTATTCTTAAATCATGTTATTGATTATATTAAATCTTCAATATTTATGCAGGTACAGATAACAAAGTAATCATGAAAACACTATGCCTCAATTCGAGCAATTGTTTTTTCTGACAATGTATATTCTACAATTTCAAATAAATTATAAACAACTTGCACTATTAGTTTACATTACAACTTATAAATCTATTGATCAAAATGAAACTTTTATTTCGTAGCTTGTATGGTCCCATATACATATCATATCTAATGACAATATTCGAATTAATAATTTATATTTAAACTTTAAGATAAATAATGATCACTAATCCGTACGTAGCGCTAGGGGTGGGCAAATAGCGAATATCCGTAAATATTCGGCTGTTCGTATTCGTATTCATCGAATATTAGATTTTACTATTCGTATTTGTATTCGTAAATACGGATATTCATAAATTCGACTATCCGCAAATATTCGGATATTCGTCGGATATCCGTATCCGTAACATAATTAATTTTTTAAAAAAATTAATAAAAAATTCTTATAAAAATTTAATAGTTATCAAAATATCATTCATAAAGAATCTTCAAATTGCACAAATACAAAAAAAAAATATAATATAAATAAAGAAAACACCAATGCATCAATTCTCTCAATCATGTAGAGTTAACTTTGTCGATGACTCCAGCAGTGTCGCCAATTCATCTAAAACTTTTATAATTTACATTTTTGTCCTTAAATTTTAAATATAATAACGATTTCTTTATATATTTTATATTTGATCTGAGAATCAATTATAATAATGTTTTTATTTATAATTTGATCTTTAAAATTAATTTTATCATATATATCTATTTTGTACTTACGGATACGAATAATTACGAATAATTGACTATACTATTTGTATTTGTATTTGTATTTGTCGAATATCTAAATCCTGGTATTTTTATTTGTATTTGTTCCTACGGATATTTGGTTTTTCGGATCGAATACGGTTCGAATACGAATCGGATACGAATACTTCAAATATTTTGTCTAGCCCTACGTAGCGCGGGTATCACCTAGTCTATATATAAAAACGAGCAAAATCCTTGGCTCCTCATGCTGCCATCTCATCACATGATTATTTATAAATTTATTTTTTAATTTTACAATTAATTTGTTTAAATGTCCACTAATATACAAATTAATTAATATGTGAAATGTCCACTAATACACAAATTAATTAATATGTGATAAAAATATTAACACTAATCCACATATTAAAAAATGTATTTTTCAGTTATAATAAAAGAAATTAATAATAAATAATATGTGAGTTATTTTCAACATAGAGACATCGTTGATATGGTGATTGGATTACATCCGCTACCATAGTATGGACGAATCATGTGTCACATCGTTTGAGCTCTCTTTTTCGCAGTTGTTGCAAGATGAAGGTAAGAAAAATCCTTATTTACTGTTTGATGAAATGGGGGCTAGAGATGAATCTGTCGTCGCACCGTCAGAGCTCTCTTCACCGCAGTTGTCGCATGATGGGGGTAAGCTTTTCATTCCCTTGAACACCAGTTGTTTGTTGAAATGTCTCACCAAATTCTGTATCAATTAACCATAAAATTGAATGGATCAAACTCTTAAGATAAAAACAGTAAATGAGTTGGTGATGAGGCTTGTGATAGTTAATTAGGGGTTTCGGAATTTGGTAGAATTATAGAATTTGAGTTATATTTATTCATGGTAGAGCTTTCTAGTTGGTCGTTAAGGCATATCTTTGTAAACTATGATTGATTGACTCTTTGGTGAAAATGATGGCTTCTGGTTATAGGTTTCAGTATGAGTTAATAGAGTGGGAAGATAATCCTTCCGTTGAATTTATGCATAGAGTTAGGAATAATCTTCAAAGGTAACATCCCATTCTCTTTAGGTTACACGATAGAGGCTAATTGCTGGATTGAATATTGGAAAAGTTATCATTTCTCAGCTATCTGAGTTCCTATTGTGATCGCAAATGACTAATCTTATGTTCAATTGATTTGTTTCTTATTTCAAAAAAGTTGGTCGATATTCAGAAAGATGTTGTGGTTGTTGTCAGGCATATTCTCAAAGTTGCATCAAATTGTCTGTTACAATGATTTCCAGTCATGTTTTAATTTGAGTGAATATAGTGCGGTCAATTAATTGTTATTATGGCTTCATTATTACATGATCTATGGCTTTTTCTTTTTCCACATGGCCTAGATCATTGGAAACTCAAATCCAACATTCTTATCGTCAAGGAATATGCTCCAATTAAGTCATGGTTCAAGCTTCCGAACGGGAAAGGAAATTGTGTTGACGGTAATTTCAACTGAATCGTTCACATATTATTTGTGGAATTTTCAGATAGTGTTTTATTTCCTTATTTAAAAGCTTTATGGTATTATGTTCATTGTAAGGAAATAAGTGGATGGTGCAATGTGATGGGGAAGAGCAAGAATTGTGGGTGTTTTAAAATACAATGATCTATAAAAGTACTTTATATCAAATGGATTGCATAATTACAACAATTTTGTAATGTTAGGAATCTTGGTTCGATATAAATCCTCTCTATATTGGTGTTGACATATTTACTGGATAATATTATTGATCATGTTCAAATAAAGTGACACGCCTAAAAGTTCATATTACTTATTTTAAATGCTTGAAAGTCTGATTTGAACAACTATGCATGGATGACATTAAAAACTTGCATGGAATCTCTGCATTGATGTTGACATATTCGCTTATTAATATCACTGATCATGTTAAAAAAAAGTGATGCACCTAAGAGTTCACAATATAATTTAAAATGGTTAAAAGTCGGGCATCGACAAGCATCCATGGATGGGACCAAAAACTCGCTTGGAACAACCGTAACGTGATTGTTTTACAAGAATTACCTAAAGATGCATGTTGTAGTCTACAATGGTCTTAGCAGTTCAATTTTGTCATTCCTTACATCTTGCAAATGTTTTTCAAATCAACATTTTCATGATCATCTTACTCATATAACCATTGTGCCGCAACTGCTTTGGCTTCTTTTTCCTTCTTTCCTTAATGAGATAATAACATGAGGAGCAAAAGATTTTGCTAATTTTTATATATAAATTAATAGAAAAAATATTATTAATATTGGTATATATATTAACATTGTTATTTTTAATCTATAGATTTAATATTGTTATAGCAATAAAATATAATAGTGTTTGTGAATTTTTTTCCTTTTTGTATGGTTGTAAAGTTTCTTTTTTTTCAAACACCTTTATAAATTAATAATACTAGAAAATAACCCGCGCGATGCACGGGTTTTATCAATTTTTTATTGTAGAGTTGAAATTCATACGTCATAAATAGATCATCATAACAAAACTCGTGTAATTGATGATGGTTATATATTTTATATCTTATTCTACGGAAAAATGATCAATATAGTTGAATTTTATCATAAATTTCTAAGTAGTTATTATAGTTCAATAGCAAGATCAAGAAAACCAAACTTTGATATAATCATCCGATAAATTATTAGGCTGAAGAAATATATATAGATAATAAAAATTACGTGGAGAAATAATAAGTCAATTAGTATTAAAATATTTTTTAAATAAAATATATTATCTTTTATATATATAATATATATGAATATATATATATTAAACAAATATGTATATTTTAAAAATCTATATATAAATAAAGAGTTTTTATGGATAAAAAAATTATATATCCAATATATATGAATAATTCTAAAATTTTAAATGAAGTATAGAAGAAGCAACTTTAGGTATTCGAAGAAGAAAAACTTATTTTTTTAACATTTAATAATTATGGATATATTAAACAAATATGTATATATTTTAAAATTCTATATATAAATAAAGAGCTTTTTATGGATAATATATATATATATATATCCAATATATATGAATAATTTTAAAATTTTAAATGAAGTAAAGAACAATCAACCTTTGGTATTCCGAGAAGCTGATTTTTAAACATTTAATAATCCTTGTTGAGTTGGTTTCACCAGAAAACAATTTTTTTATTATAGAGTTGAAATTCATATGTCATAGATAGATCATCATATCAAAAACTCGTGTAATCGATGATGGTTATATATTTTATATCTTATTTTACAAAAAAAATGATCAATATATTTGAATTTATTATAAATGCCTAAGTAATTATTATATTTCAATAGCAAGATCAAGAAAATCAAATTTTGATATAATCATCTAATAAATTATTAGGCTAAAGAGTAGATATTTTGAGAATTTCTAAATATTCTATCACAATAGAAATCAAGATAATATTTATTGATATTTTTCTCTTTATACAACATGTTTTACTTTTATATATGAATCAATTTAAACTAAAAAAATGGAATTTATGATTGAAGTGTTACGTCAATGTTGACGTGACTTCACCAGAATTGAACAAAAACTCGAATTTTAATATATAAAATTTAATTTAATTATATTTTTTTAAACATAACATTTCATTTATAACATTTCTTTTTTAGTGTTATTTCAAAAAATATTTCGTTTTTCTTCATTATGTATATATTTGATGATAATAAAACTAAAATAATAATAATATACAAGAATGATATGGAATGTAAAAGGTTTTTTTGTGTATTCTTTGGAATAATTTATGATAAAACAATTGCATTAAAAAATAAAAAGTTGAAAGAAAATGTGGCGGCGTGAGAAGAGATAAAAATATTAAAATAGTATTTTTGAACAAATATATATCCAATGTATATGATATATATATTAACATATATTAAATAAATATATATATATATAACTCTTTATTGTTATTTCAAATAATATAATAGAATATTGATATAAAAAAATATATCCAATATATATGAATATATATTAAACAAATATGTATATATTTTTAAATCTATATATAAATAAATAGGTTCTTAATATGGATATAAAAAATATATATCTAATATATATGAATATATATTAAAAAAAATATGTATATTCTTTAAAATCTATATATAAATAAAAAGCTTTGTATGGATAAAAAAATATATATCTAATATATATTAATAATTTTAAAATTCTAATGAAATAAAGAAGAAGCAACCTTTAATATTCTAAGAAAAAAACTTATTTCACCAGAAACAACTTTGTAAGGATTATTATATATATAATTTATTCTATCAATGGTTTATCCAATACATCAAACATGTTAAAAATAGTAATCTCAATTTTTAATTGGCATTTTTCTATTTTCCAAATATTTTTTTAAAACTATGTTACATATGTTTCCATATCTTAGGTCTCTTTAATATCAATATCTTTCAAAATTTATATAGAAAATGGATCGTGAACGTTATCAGTGTTCACTCAGTGATCGTTAAAGGTAATTATTATACATATAAGATCATTTTCATTTCATATTTTTAATACATATATCTTTCAACTATAAATTCATTTACAAATAATTGGTTTTTCAACAGATTTTTTCAACCAAAACCAATATAGTGCATGTTCTTTTCATGGATTCAGAGTTTGAGTCCACATTTTGAATTTGAGTTCACATTTTGAGTTGAATTTAAATATGTTTGTTTGTTAAACTCAAAATTAAAGTTTAGATTTAGAATTCTGTTTGTTTCTACAACTTTAAGTTTAAGTTAAGAATTTTATGGTACAATTACAAAAATAGACATTTTATATATAAATATTTTATTTATTTTTGTCTAATTAGATAATTAGTTTGATAAATAAAATCAACCATACTTCTAAATTTTATAAATAACATAAAAATTTATAATTGTAACTAAAATTATAATTATTTACAAATCACACTTAAAATAATTTAATATATTTAAAATAAATACAAATTAATCATATATAATATTAATTATACAATTTAAATTTAAAAATACTTCAAATAAAAAAGAAAATATATTTAAAATTAAATCAATATAACAGTGAACATATAACATATATATATAATAACATATTAATATAAAAAGTTTAATACGATAAAAATGTTCAATACGATATATAATAACATATCAATAAAAAATGTTCAATACGATAACTAAATTCATTCATCTCTCATTTTCAAATCTTCCTTAAGATAGACTATAGATTCAACATATAAAGCCGACCACCTCTTCACCGCTTTTTTGTTTACACCCTCTCTTGGTTCTTGTCATATTTTGGGTGGAATTAGCACCTTGGACATGATTTGAATTTTGTATCTCGTCCATAGAAATGTATTTTTCGGTTGATTCAGAGACATCACAAATGCGCTGGTTTGCCCTTCTTCATGTTCTTAGTAATCCATATGGACTTCACAATCCCTATAATTCTGCTCATGGTTGGAGGAAGCCCATAGAACTGTCCAAGGACAAACTCATCCCACTCTGGTATAGTTGCCTGAAGTGAGTCATCTGTAATGGTCACAAAAGGGTGACTCAAACTATGCGTGGAAGGGGTACCTGTTCGAGAAAGGGTTTGAATTGATTTTTTCAAGAATTGACTCCACGAAGAACGTGTTACCGGAGCTGGTTGTGATGGACCGTTGTCTGACGGGTTTATAGGGCCTGAGACGGGTGAAGTCACCCGATTTTGTGTTGTTGGGTGGGACTGTGATGCGGTGGGAGCAACGAAGTAACACCAGCAACAACCTCTGTGACTCAATGCTCCTCTTGAGTTAGAGGGAGATGTGTTTGAGAACACCTGGGCCGCAACGAGAGTAGGCTGCCCTTGAGCTTCAATTTCAGGGAACAATATGGAGACGTCCGCACAGACGGAGCAAGTTGGGGTTTGAAAGAGCGCAACATGGAGTTTGTCACATGGGGCTCAGAGATGATAGATGAGGCGAGGAGGAAGGGGGATTTGTGATGGTGGAGGTGGCGACGGGTGGTGTCGGGTTGGAGTTGGAGTGATTTGTGTGGGGATTTAGGATTTTTGGTGTTGTGGAAGGCTTAGTAGGGGGATGGGGAGAGGGGAGGGGGAAGATGGGGTTGAATGCAACCTGAGATGTGGCAGAATCCGACTAGGTTTTCTGTCGAACGACGGTTAGACGACCGACGGGGGGAGTTTGAATCTCTCTCTCTCTCTCTCTCTCTCTCTCTCTCTCCGCCCTGGGTTTCTCTCTCTTCGCAATTCTTATTCACATGCGGTGAAAAGTTGCCTTCCAACTAGAGATAGGCTACACCGATGGGGTATTCAAACAGACACCATATGCCCCTTTTGTGGTCAACAAGACGAAACTCATGCACACCTCTTCTTTGAGTGTGATTACAGTAGACAGATTTGTTCGTCGATGGTCACATCCCTTACACCGACTCTTCCACATGAACTCGGAGCATGCATGACAATCATCCCCATAGAACAACCATGTACGCATCGTACTATCCTATTGAAGCTTAGTTTACAAGCTGTAATATACCTCATCTGGTGTGAAAGAAATATTCGTCTCTTCCAGTAAATCCACACATCTGTTGAGGCTCTACGTGCACAACTCGACAGAGCAGTGCGTGACCAGTTGTTAGCCACCATGCAATCTGAGTTTCCTCAGCGACAAGAACCTTTGCTCCTCGAGTTATGGTTTCGGTATATGCATAACAGTAGTTCTCTCCCTCGTGATCTGAAGTTGCATCTTTTGTGATTTGGTCTCTTTTATCTTTTCTCTTTTTTACTCATTCCCATGGGATTGTAAGGACTTAAAGTCCCGATCTATATCGGTGGCTACCGATATTTTGTAAAAAAACACGATTATAAATATAATTAACATTTCACAAAAAAAAAATCCACAAAATCGGTCATTCACCAAATGAAAGGGTTTCTAGAAACCAAAATCAAATCTCGTCCATACACCATGAGAGGGAGAGAAAAGAAGATTTCTGGTACCTTCGAGCCAAAGGGCGTAAACTCCGTCGCCGACGACGTCCTTCACTCCGACGATGGGAAGACTTGGAAGCAAAACGTAGAGCAACCAAACCAAATGATAAAAAAATAGGATTTTTATTGAATTTTAAGGGAATTTTAGTAATTTTCATATTTAGATTCGGAATTCAAGTTCAAACGCTGAAAATTCCAGTGTCCATAAAATTGCGACTTCGAAATTCGTGTCCAACTCTGAGTCGAGATTTAAAAAAAAGTTCACCAAATGAATGTAAAATTGGACACCGAGTCTTAACTCAAACTCTGATTCCATGAAAAGAACATGCATTAAATCACCAACTGAAGATTATTTTGTCTTAAAACAATCGCATTGACATTCCATATGGTATTCATTCTTCCTGTTGTTTTTTTTATTAATTTCATAATCCTGCCAACTCTCTCATGGGTTCTAACCGGCTTATAACACCAAATTTCATTCGTGAATTTTATTTTTAATCATGTCACATTATTTTCAATACATTATTATTTTATCACATTAATATTAAAAAATCCTATAATTACTATTTGAAACACATTTCTTATTACAATCCTCAACTGCATAAAACAACACAAATTGAATTTTTATCGATCCCACGCATTGCGCGAGTTAGTTTCCTAGTATAAATATAAAAAGCCCTAATGTGTATCTCTCTCCTCTCTCATTCTTTCCTACCCGCCTCATGCATTTCTCCATCTTTCCCTTCACTCACATTTTTATATCTCTCTATACTCTCATTCTTCTTTTCTTTCTTTTCTCTTCTTCAATTTTCTCTTCTGTCGAGCCACACTCGTCCGTCCGTTCGTCGCAACTCGTCGCAAGTCTTTCTGTTCATCGCCGCTCGTCGCCAGTCTATCCTCGTCGCCGCTCGTCGCAACTCCACCGTTCATCGCTGCTCGTTGCCAGTGCGTCCGTTCGTCGCGACTCCATCTACGTCTACTGTGTCACAATAAACCCTAAATCTGTAAACAATAAACGACGAAATTTGTTGCAATAAAATAGAGGTAAAGATTGAAAAAGTTTTTTTATGTGATAAATGAATAAAATGATGTAATGATAGAAAATATACTATAGTATTTTAAAATATTCAACCACTGAAAATAAAACAACAATTTTTTAAAATGAATGGTTTAGATATATACATACAGATCTAATGGTCAAAAAATGACCATTCTCTGAACAATAGCAGAATTATAATTCAATGGTTAAATAGATTTTTAACAAATTTAAAAACACAATCCAACAATTGAAGATATCACATATGACCAATGATATGGTTCATTTGGCCTTATGTTTTATTTACTATTTAAGATATGGAAATAAAAAAAAAGATTCTACAAGAAGAACCAATATACATTTCAAAAGTTCAATCTATATTATTGTGTACCACTTTAGAAAAAAAACTATGATTTTATTGTTATAAACTATACATACACACAACTATTCCACATTCACAAATTCTTTTTTAAATCCACAATTTTGATATTATTATTGAAGACGATTTTTTCAATGATAGGAGATAGTTTATTTTATGTTGTTAATCAAATAATTTGTAAAATAATGAATACCATTAATCTATTAAATTAATGTGGGAGACGAAAAATATAAAAGGATAAAGAAAATTTTTATTGGCGAAAATAAATATTTTATAGTATAAAAATGATATGAAATAGGCATCACAAAATGGGAATATGAAGGCTCATAGAGTAGTGGAAAAGGCTCTTTATTCCTTCCTTAGATATATACATACCCACCCATCCTCCCCACTTTTTCTTTCCAAATTTTTCAAAGACATTTTTTATTTTTTTGCGTACCTTTTTTACGATAATTTAGAAGAATCTTTTGTTAATTGATCAGTTAATTAATTCAAATTATACATGATTTTACTCATTACAAAAATTAATTTTTTTATTAAATCATAGTTTCATTCATATTTATATCTTAAACTATTAATCACCATTTAAATTTAATATTTTTTAGATTTAATATTATGTATTGTCCCTTTATCAAATTTATTTTTTAATTAGCTAATAAAATTTCAGTGAAAATAGTTATAAATTAAAATTCAATTTCAATAAGTTTTGATAAAAATTTGTATAGTTTTAAATCATAGCATATTATGGTAGCCAAAAACATTATTTCGTATTGGAAATTACAAATTTTGTGTGATTTTATTGTAAAAAAGCTAATCTTGTTGTTTTTATAGAAAAATATTGGGATTATTTGCTCTTACTATAGTTGAAACTGAATTTGATTAAACTTAGTAATTCGAATTCCTATATCATATTGAATTTGGTTTAAAAATTTTAATTATAATATAATTAGCAAATTGTTATCGAAAATTTTAAAAATAACCAAATTGACAAACCAACTGTGGAATTATTCGAAGGTAAAAGATACATTATTCTTATAATCTATTAAATACGGTATGGGGCGTATAAACTCTTTGTTTTTCATGAGTTTTTTTTTAAATCTAATTGTTAAAATTTCAAAGCAACTAAAATTTTAAACTATTAAACGATTATAGAAAAATTATAGTTTTAAATATCAAATTTTAAATCCACTTAATCAACTGATGAGTGGATATTACACATCGTAATTTTTGAAAAAATCAATTTTTACCTGTAAAATCTATACATTTTTGTTTTAAACAATATAAAAGAACTCTGAATTTTTATGTTTTTTCACATCCGTTTTCCTCCTCAATACTGGTCTTGTTTTTCTTTCATGATTATCAAATCGTTTTTGGCGTGTTCACGAATCACGAGTAATAAATAGTTTAATAAAATCTAAAATTCCGAAATAAAATCATAATTTCCAACAATAAATAAGAGATAAAAATTATAAATACCACGATATTCTTTTGTGTAACAAAATTTTAAAAATGGACAAACATAATAACATCGGCATACTTAGACTTATCACCAACTATTCATTCATTCCTTTTTATTTTAACTTCTCATAGGAAGAAAAAAGGAATCGAAAAATCTAGGGTGAGAACCGAGAAACATTTTCTCTAATTTTGTGTTGTGTGGGTTGGGTTTGCCGTGTCGGAATATTTGCTTTGCTTTTTGCAGTTTCTCGCGATTTCTCTGCCTTTCTTTGTACTCTGCTTTTGCTGGAGATAGATACATAGATAGAGGAAGGTGATTTCTTTGTCTTCTAATCTCTTTTCCTGAATTGGGTTTTTCGAAATTCCTTGTCTTTTGCTGCTGGGTCGATCTGTTCGTTACTTACTCTGTGTCTGATTCATTTCGTGTTCTTAAGCTGTTTAAGCTTGTGCGTTAGTTGTAATAACATCGGAGATCGAGAGAAACTGGTGATCTTCTAACGTTTTCTTCTCTTCAACAGTTGTGATCCTAACTCTGGTTTCGATTTTTACCGTCTTTATTACCGTTTAGTTTGTGTTAGATTCCCTTTTAGGTAAAGGGTACTTGAGCTTTGTGTTCTCACGTTAGTTATCAGGGCTTTTGGTGATACGTTTGGTTGCTGATGCTGGCTTTTGTGGGAGTTAAATTATCAATTAAAGTTGCGTTTTTTGCTTTCTGAGGTTGTTGTTCTTGTTGGAACCGGATTTGCCTTTCTTATCTCTGCATTTGGATGGCTTGATTGTTTAATAACTGGTGCAATCTTGGCATATTATCAATCATATCCGTAAGTTTCCGTTGTTGCTGTAAGAACATCGTTTATGTGAAGTATTTGATTGAATTAGGTTTGACTCTGGTCTGCAGAATCAGTCTATTGAGTTTGGAAGGGAGGGAGTTTCTTATGACGGGGAAGCGGACAAAGACTAGTTGCAGATCCGCTTCTCATAAGCTGTTTAAGGATAAGGCGAAAAATCGTGTTGATGATTTACATGGAATGTTATTGGATCTTCAGTTTGCGAGGAAGGATAGCCGAAATACGGATGTAACATTGCTTGAGGAGCAAGTTCATCAGATGCTGCGAGAGTGGAAAGCTGAGCTCAATGAGCCCTCTCCAGCTTCGTCTTTGCAACAAGTAAAGTATCTCTGATGGAACCAATTAAGGGTTTTGAATCTTTGTTTGTTTCACACTTGTAGACTGTAGACTGTAATTCTTGAAACAATTTCTTTCATTTGATCAAATTTCATATGGGCATGACTAGATCTACTGTAGTCTAATCACACTTACTCAAAAGCTTTTGATTCTACAAGCTATGGATTGTTAATTGTGTGCCTTCTTTCTGTTAGCAGGGCGGTACTTTAGGGTCTTTCTCATCAGACATTTGTCGGCTGCTGCAGCTTTGTGACGAGGAAGATGATGCAACAAGCAAGTTAGCTGCACCAAAACCCGAGCCTGCTGACCAGGCTCTGCAAGCTGGAAATACCGCTGTCTTCCAGGCTGTGAGTATTACGCTTTGGCTCTTGTCCCGATCACAAATGAGTATACCAATGCTTTTAGTTGTTGCGGAATTTGTTATATTGCGGTACTCAAGGCCGTGAGAATGTTTTCAGGGATACAATTTGGTTCAGGGGAAGTCAGAACACAGGTTTCCGTTGGTTGACCATTGCAAAGATTCCCCTTTAGTAATTGGCAACAGTTTTGACGGAACAGGTCATTTGGAATATCATTTGTATGATCTGCAACAAGAGTTTGAACAAAACTTCAATGGTGGTTTCAACGATTGTACAGTTTATGGTGGAGATGATACCTTAAATATCTCTACCCTCATGCCAACTATATGCCCTCCGCCTTCCGCATTCTTGGGTCCAAAATGCGCGCTCTGGGATTGTCCTAGGCCTGCTCAAGGATTCGACTGGTTCCAGGACTACTGCAGCAGTTTTCATGCTACTTTGGCCTACAACGAAGGCCCACCAGGGATGAACCCTGTTGTGCGTCCTGGAGGAATTGGCCTTAAAGACGGTTCCTGAGTGTGAAGGAGCTGCGACTGCTAAATCTCCATGGAATGCTCCAGGTAGGCTTTGCTAACTTCTGTTTTATGCTGCTTCTCTTTCGGTTTTCGCTGGATCGAAGAAAAAGCTCTCTTTCTTTCTCCTTTTTAAGTTTTGCGTCGACTTTTAGTCTTTTCTGTATGTATATTCACTGCTTTTATTATGTAAACTGCAGAACTCTTTGACCTTTTGGTTTTGGAGGGTGAGACTATAAGGGAGTGGCTCTTTTTCGACAAACCAAGAAGGGCTTTCGAAAGTGGGAACCGAAAGCAAAGGTCCTTACCAGATTACAGCGGGCGTGGTTGGCATGAGTCGCGAAAACAGATCATGAATGAGTTTGGAGGGCTGAAGAGATCTTATTACATGGATCCACAGCCACTTCACCACTTCGAGTGGCATCTTTACGAGTACGAGATCAACAAGTGCGATGCTTGTGCCCTGTACCGCTTGGAACTTAAGCTTGTCGAAGGGAAGAAGAATTCAAAAGGGAAGATACCAAACGACTCGGTGACTGATTTGCAGAAACAAATGGGAAGGCTCACGGCCGAGTTCCCATCTGAAAATAAGCGTTGGATCAAAGGCCGAACCAGAGTTAATGGAATAATACCCGGCAAGAATCTCCGTTCTGCTCAGAACATGACAAGCTCGACCAATGACAATAAGTTCGACTACGGAGTAGACGCAGAGTATCATTACCTCGATGGAAACTTGGGCGATTATTACATCACCTGACCTAACAACCCTCAGGTTGAAGTTGTTGCTTCCCATTTATCTTGCAGCAACCGAAATAACTACTACTACTAGTACTACATCTCGTGGAGGTATTTTGCACTTTCATCTTTCTCCGAGCTCCCAAGATTCTCCCGCAATATCTTCAAAGGGTTCGGTTTCACGTTGCCTTTGCCCGCAGAAAGATCCCTGTTTTCAATCCCTCTCGTAGTGATGCAATGTACATAACAAGAAGGCGATGCGGTAGACTACCTTGGAGTGTCGGAACTTGTTCTAACACAGCAGGAGAGAACAAATGTAAAAAGAGACTGCTCTTTATTACAGTCTCTGGAGGAAGATCTATTGGATAGTATTTACTGACATTTACTTTTCTGTTTATCTTATGTATTGTGATGCATCTTGGGCTCGAACTTGTATTCACAGACCTAAAAACAGAGTCTGAAAATCTCCTCATTTTTTTTTGTAAAGAAATCATGGAGGCTTTCTCACCACATTGCCTACATTTCACTGAAATTGAAGCACACTGTAACAAAGCCTATTCTATGGTACATCATGGTTTTCACTTTTTATGTATATATGATGGACTTAATCCTAGGGTTGTGGCAAAGGTCTAGCAAGAGCAAAAGGAGAGTCTGTGTTAACAGACATCAACAATTCTATCACCACTACTTTTCCAGGACGGTGACTTTTGAGACCTGGTTCAACCGGCGCTGCGTAGAACATCAAAAAATGCATTATGAATACGATCGATAAACTAGGATCATATTGACATTTAGATGTCTAAAGCAACGAAAGAATTTACGGGTTTTGGAATACCAGGTGAGAGTTTTCTTCCACCGTAGAGTTCCTTCGCTAGAGGATTTGCAGCCCAGTGGTTCACACCTACCCGACTCGTGGGTTGGAATCCTATTACTTTGCCCTCAGATGATAAAACTACCTATACGCCGAAAATGAAAGAGCATTGCCATTATCTAAAGAGATGAGCACAAGAATCAACCATCGGGACAATCTTCGTCTGAAAGCAAATGTTTAAGAGAAATACGTGGAGTATTTGTATTTTGCTTGAGGTACCTGATAAGTAGCGATATCCTGCACAGATGCCTTAGTGTCTTCGTCGAGTTTCTCTAGAAGACCTGAGCTAGTAACACTGTGATCTTTAACTGAATAATCTTTGCTTGTTGCTTTCAAGTAATGCGGTACTTCCCCAATCAAGGCACCCACACCGCTTTCTATGGTTATATTATCCTCCCAACCGAAGGAGTCCTTAAGCTTCTTTACGGTTAAGGCACAGAATGAATCCAACTGTTTGTATGAGGTAACAGATTCAGTTTCAACAAGATGAAAAATATTAACGGCCCCGTAAAAATCTGTACGAGTGTACTTCAAAGATGACAGACATATCCCAGTAATGCATACCTCGGAGGAATCTAATGATTGATGAGATATAGACTCAAATTCTGTAGATATGATATCCTGATGCTTTCCAAAGTTCTTTCCACCGTTATTTGGACGAGGAAGACAGAATTGGGCTGCAGCGCTCAAGGCAACAAGAAGAATTCCACTCGCGGCAGTGACAGATATGATTCTCAACAAAGATAAACCTCTCTGCAGTAGAATAAGAATTTTTTTGAAAAAAATAAAAAAGAACAAGATGAGTTTTATGAATAAAGGTTCTATCCAACAAGGTGCTCCAAATGTGGAAGGTATATCGTAAATGTAAAGTGCATCAAGTAAAAACACGTTCAGGCGACTGCTAAATCTCCATGGAATGCTCCAGGTAGGCGGTGACAGAAAATGGTGCACACATGTAAAAGAGCAAAGAATTTTATCAAGTGTTACCAAGTTACTTGTTGTAAATACTCAATTTTGACTTTCCACACCGAATACACAAGTTTTTTGGTAAGAGGTTTTCAGACAGTGTGTAACTTAAAACGATCGATCGTTTAAATGAGCAGTTTATAGAGTTAACTTTTCAAGGTAAACTTTTCTAACATTCCCAAGTGTGTTGTGGTTGAGTGGCAAGAAGGATTCGAAAGACATAAAAAATGACACGATGCAAAGCCCCTGATAGGAAAACAAACAAAATTCCAGAGAATATACACCTCGTTACCTTTTTATTGGGTAAGTCTGCATAATTTCCAACATAATCACAAGGTAGCGTTTTCTTGGGAAGTGAGTAAATATCTTCAAAATACATGTCCAATGTATCAGCCAATCCAGCCTACATAATAACAAATTTGTCAGAGAAGAATGAACAATGAGCCTCAAGCATAATTACGTAGAAATACACGTGAGCAACTATAGCATTTATGATACACAGCAACAAAAAATCCTATTGCGTCGGCTGCAAATATTGGTTCTCTCTTTCATACAATGGCCCTTATTTTCCTGGGAATCAATCAGGATATATTTGATGTTTGCATCATGACAAATTCTGCATTGTTGAAGGAAACTACTGTATTATATTCAAGAATTCTACATATATTTAAAGGTAATATAACTTGCTTTCAGCCCATGTAATAGCATAAACATCTAAGGGGAGATGAACAATGCTATTCCATATCTAAACATCAGAAAGCATCAAGAATGAAAACCAAGACGCACGAGGGAAAGGATAACAGGATCAACTTGTAT
>CM071866.1:4718801-4755441 GCA_036759665.1 Gynandropsis gynandra | reverse complement strand
CCTTTTACTATCAAGTCGGTTTCGTCTTTTTGTGCATACCTACTTACACAAGAAACAAATGATCACTTATATAACTATAATGGAAGGCCTCCTAGCGATTAATCGTCTGCCTAACGATTAATCATCCGCCTAGGCATCCGCCTAGACCGCCTAGCCCGCCTAGGCGCCCGCTTAGACCGCCCAGGCGTCCGGTCCGCCTAGAACCTCCGATTAGTGATTAATCGGGACGCCCGGCCACCGTCTAGCGCCTAGGCGCCGCCTAGGCGGTCGCCTAGGCCGATTTTTAGAACAAAGCTAAATATATAAATATTTTGCGAATTTTATTTTAGTGTATAACCTAACAATCCATTTCATTGTTTAAGGTGAATTGATGATATTTGTAGAATCATCGACGAAACTAAATTTAAATGATTGATGTGGAGTTGATTGTGAAGATTTGGTATTTTGTTTTATTTATATTATGTATCTTTACATCTTTGTGTGATTTGAATTTTAGTTTTAGATTATATTTGATGATATTGGTTTTTATTAAAAATATTATATATATATATATATATATGTTTTTAACTTTAAAAAAATTTAGGTTCGTATATGGATATTCGTATATCCAACAAATATCTTTATTCATAGATATTCAAATTTACAAATATAAATAATAAATTTAGATATTCACCTAATACAAATACAAATACAAATACAAATAGTCGGATATTCGTAAATATTCGTTATTTGTCCAGCCCTAACACACACATATATATATATACCTTTAGCTGATAAAGGTGATGATCTTGTGGAGGATCGTTATTGGATATTTCGAATTTTAATTTGAGTTTTCGGATTTTATGAAATTAGTATCAACTTTGACTTAAATATCTACGACCATGATGAGCGAGAAAAATAAGGCCCCAATAATGATCCTCCACAAGATCATCACATTTATTAGCTAAAGGTATATATGTATTCATGTATAGTTTTTTGGTCATGTATATTATTAAAATATAATTTTGTTACCATAACTTTTCTTTTTAATCTTTTCTTTCTTTCTTTTTATTTATATTTTTCTTGTATTTTTATTTTTCTTGTATCTTTATTTTAGTTTTATATTTTTTTGTATTTTCAAAAGGTATGTCTCTTATATAAATATATGTAATATTCAATTAAAAAATGCAATTCATTTTTTCACCAATACATAGATGATACAATTCTCTCTTTGCCAATCTTAATATCAATTTTCATTTACAATATTTCATCTTTTTCAATAAATATCACCATACATAAAATGGTGTCACAACAACTCTTTTTTTCGTTGCCTTTGTTAACCAATTTATTCTTTCTCCAATCTACTGTTTTCTTCTTCCTGTTTTCGATTTATTCTTTCTTTTTTATTCAGCCATTCATTCTCCTTCATTCCTCCTGCTCATTTCACCGATTTCTCCAAACGATTTCTTTGATTCCGGTGTTTTCCATCTTTGTTTGAATCAGGTGTGTCGATCTGTTCTGGTGCTCGTATCTGCTCTTGCTCCCATGAAGATCGTCTGTCGTCTTCAATCTTCGCTCGATTTGGGTGTCTCCATTCGATTCTAGTGTTTAATTCCGGTGTGCTGTCTGGTTTTGATAGGATCTCGTTCGATTCTAGTGTTATTCTGGTGTCTCTGTTCGATTCTAGTGTTCATTTCCGATAGGATCTTGTTCGATTCTGGTCTACTTTGTTTAATTCTGGTGTGTCATCTTGTTCCGCTGCCTTCTATCGTCTTGTTCCTTTCGATTTCTTGTCGTTTCTTTTACTGATTTTAGCCTATTTCTACTAATTTCTTGCCAATTTTCTTTCCTATATCAAGGTAATCTACCATTTACTCTATCTTCTTTATCAATCTTTGTATTGCGTTTTGTTATTTGTGTTGCAGAAACTCATCGACGATTTTGTCGTCAATTTCATCTATGATTTCATACTGCCAATTTCGTCGTCGTATCCATCGCTTATACCATCAATGATTCTATCTCTGCAGTATAGTGATTTCCAATTTCAATATAGGGATTCTCATCTTGGCGCTTAGTTTCTTGTTGTTTCTAATTCTCAGCGATTATAATTGTTGTTTCTAATTGATTTCTTCGTTTAAGGTCTCAGCAATTGGTTTCTGTAAGGTTGTTATTTTGCATTATGTCTGTTGTGTTCTGTAAGGTTGTTGTTCTGTGATCTATGTTCGATAGTCCAGTAACATTTGTTGCATCTCTAAGCCTTTGCATAATTTTGTTTCATAATCTGTACTCGATAATCTGTAATATGTAATTTTGCATCTGTAATCTTGTAATATGTAATCTGTAATCTTACCAAAATCCATAATATGTAATCTGTAGTCGATAATTTATAGTCCATGTTCTGTGTCTCTAGTCCAGTATTTTTCATAATCTTGCATCTCGGTCATCTCAGTCAGAAGGTTATTTTATATTGTATTGTTCAGTAACAATTGTTGTAGGTTGCAACTCTAATGGCCTCAACAATAGTAAGTGCAGAATCAACCTTACAGGTAAGTGATCCCTACCGAAATCCATTATTCTTGCATACTAACGATACAAATCTGGTTAATCTTGTTTCAGATAAACTTATTGAACTATAATACATGGAAACGATCTATGATGATGGCCTTAAATGGTCAAAATAAATTAGGCTTCGTCAACGGTAAGGTCTCTAAACCTGTCACATTCAGATTTTGAATCATGGTCTCGTTGCAATGATATTTTCATGGATTCTTAATTCGGTCTCAAAAGAAATTGCTGACAGTATTGTACATATGCCATCGGCTTCAGCCGCTTGGGAAAAGTTATCATAACATTTTAGTCAAACGAATATGTCACAAATATTTGGAATTGAACAAGATTTTCAAAATTTAAAACAAGGTTCTTGGGATCTTAACTCTTACTATACAAAACTCATTACTTTCTGGCAAGAATTGCGTAGCCTGGAAGATTTTCCAACATGTACTTGTTCAAATTGTGAGTGTAATCTTATTGAAAAATTATCACAAAAAGATGATAGGAAATATCTTCTTATATTCTGATGGGTTTCCTTAGTTAGACGTCAAATTTTGCTTATGGATCCTCTTCCTAGTCTATCTAAAGCTTTTAATTTGATTGTGTTGGATAAACAATAAAGACAAATTTACTCCATTCATGATGTAGTAGCTTTTCAAGCTACATGTTCTCAACCTAAACAATCTTACTTTACATACCATATTTCACTTTTAGACATCAAGGATATAATCACTCTCTTAATAATCCAAGACCTAAACTAGTATGTTCTCATTATGGTATTTCTAGTCATATCGTCACAAAATGTTATAAACTGAATGGATATCCGCCCAGTTTTAAGAACTCTCCTTCATTTACACCTAACCTCAATATCCCTTGGCCTAAATCTCAAAACTATAACTCTGCATATCCTCGAATTAATTCTTCGATTTCTGATATTAATCATTCTAACAATTTTTTTCCAGTGCAGAATTCATCTTTCACTAACCATGGAGATATGCCATCTTTTCGACCAACTGAAGGATTATTAACTCAACAACAACTTCAACAAGTTGTGCAATATTTACATGCTTTGCCTCACACTTCTAGTATTCCATCAAATTCTACATATGGTCCTACAAACCATAACAATATCGGTAACACTTTTATCTCTCATTTTTTATCAACTTCTATGAATGCTTGTTTGCAATTGCCTCATTCTTCGTGGATTATAGATACTGGTGCTAGTTTGCATGTATGTAACAATCTATATCTTTTTTCTGATGTTTCTATTGCCAAGAACATTACTGTTATTTTACCAAATGGTTTGGATATATTAGTTTCTCATATAGGAGCAGTTATTTTAAATGAAAATATCACATTGACTTCTATGTTATATATTCCCTCTTTTAAATTCAACTTGTTGAGTGTTAGTCATTTGACTCAAAATTCTGATTTAGTTGTATCATTCACTAAACTTTCTTGTGAAATATAGGACCCTTCTCGGGCCTTGATGATTGGGAAGGGTAGCCTTTCAAACTCCCTTAATATCTTTCAAAATCCAAAATTTTCTATGTGTTCTGTTTCAAGTTCTTCCTTGTGGCATCAAAGATTGGGTCACCCATCTTCTTTAAAATTAAAATTCTTTCTGAAAACTCTCTTATTCAATCCATTTCTAAAGATGAATTTACTTTTTGTCCAATATGTCCCCTAGCAAAACAACATAGGCTTCCTTTTGTTTCACATAATCATAGATCATCAAGTCCTTTTGCATTAATTAATTTGGATATATGAGGACCTTTTCACATTGAATCTGTTGAAGGTTATAGATATTTTTTAACAATTGTTGATGATTTTTCAAGAGCTACTTGGATTTATTTTTTAGTCTCTAAATCTGAAGTTTCATCGGATTTTTCAAAATTTTTAAGTATGATTAAAACACAATATCATTTAACTGTTAAATCAATTAGAAGTAACAATGTCCTAGAATTAAAATTTACATCTCTTTTGCAACAAAAGGCATTTTACATTTCTTTTCTTGTGCGTATACTCACAACAAAATTCTGTTGTGGAAAGAAAGCACCAACATTTGTTAAATGTAGCTAGATCTCTTCTTTTTCAGTCAAATTTACCTTTAGTTTATTGGACAGACTGCATTTCAACAGCAACTTACCTTATCAATAGAACTCATGCATTAATTTTAGGTAATAAATCACCTTTTGAGTTACTAAATGGAAAATTACCTAATTACTCACATCTCAAAGTCTTTGGTTGTTTGTGTTATATGTCTACTAATGATAATGATAGCCATAAATTTTACATCAAGAGCATTGACATGTGTTTTCTTAGGCTATCCTTATGGATATAAGGGGTTTAAAATTTTAAATTTAAATAATAACAAAAAATGCATCTCTAAAAACATTGTTTTTTATGAAAATATTTTTCCATTTCTTGATTCTTATTGTGTTTCTTTGATTAATGAATTGTTTCCTAACTCTATATTACCTCTTTCGGTTTCTGATATTACTTTTATACCTTCTTCTAGTAATACTTCATCTACTTCTACACCAATTTCAGATCAATCTAAGTCCATTGTTAACACTGATAATATTAAAACATCCATGAGACAATCTAAAATGCCTAATTATCTCCATGATTTTCATTGCTATACACTCTTATCTGATTTGGTTTCTATCACTAAAACTACTTCATATCCTATTTTCTCTTTATTTTTTGTCTTATAAAGATCTTGCTAATTCTAAGTTTTTTGCATTGCAGATTTCTTTACAATCTGAACCAAAATTCTTTTTAGGTGCCAGTAAGTCTCCTAAGTGGTGTTTAGCTATGTTTCAAAAATTAGATGCTTTAGTGCATAATTGTTCTTGATCAATTTGTTCTTTGCCTATAGGAAAACATGCAGTAGGGTGTAAATGGGTATGCAAAATTAAATATAATTCTGATGGAACTATCAATAGATACAAAGCTAGACTAGTAGCTAAAGGATATACTAAGAAAGAAGGAATAGACTACATTGATACATTTAGTCCAGTCGCAAAAATGGTTACAATCCGTCTTCTTCTTTCTTTAACTGTGTCTAATAATTGGTTTATTTCTCAATTAGACATCAGTAGTGCCTTCTTATATTGAGATTTGAATGAAGATATTTACATGACGTTACCTAAAGGATATACACCTAGAAATGGAGAGAATTTTCCTAATAATGCTATATGTAAACTTAGGAAATCGATATATGGACTTAAACAAGCGTCTAGACAATGGAACAAAAAAAATTCAACAATTCTTCTTAATTTAGGTTTGATTAAATCTTCTTCTGATCATTCTTTTTTTTAAATATTCTGATGATTGCTTTGTTGCTTTGTTAGTCTATGTTGATGACATTTTGATATTTACTAATTTACAATCTGCAATTGATTCTGTCAAACTCACTTTACAAACTGTTTTTCAGGCTCGAGACTTAGGACCAGTTACTTATTTCTTAGGACTTCAAATTTTACGATCTTCTATCGGTATTTCTATAAGTCAAAGAAAATATACTCTAGAGTTACTTACCGATTTTGGGATGCTTGGTTGTAAGCCTCTTCAATTACCTATAGAGGTAAATTCAAAATTCTGCAAAACAGATGGAGTTGTTCTCGAACACCTAAAACATTACAGGAAACTCATTCGTAAACTTATCTATTTAACGATAGCTCGACCTGATATTTCCTTTGTTTGTTAATAAACTTAGTCAATACATGAATTATCCAACTGACACTCACTTATATGCAGTGTTTAGGATATTGCGATATTTAAAAAATGCTCCAGGTCAAGGTTTATTTATCCATCCAACAATAACTTGAAACTTTCTGCCTTTACGGATGCAGATTGGGCATCATGTTTGGATTCACGTCGTTCTATTGCTGTTTATTGTGTTTTCCTTGGCTCTGCTCTAATCTCGTGGAAATCAAAGAAGCAGGTAACCATTTCTAGGAGCAGTGCTGAGGCTGAATACAGGGCAATGACCAATGCAATATGTGAGCTATCATGGTTAGTCTCCTTATTATCTGACCTTCATATTCCTTTTCGTCAACCAACATTACTTTTTGGGATAACATGGTTGCTATTCACATTGCTAATAACCCAATATATCATGAACGTACAAAATATAGAAATAGATTGTCATGTTGTTAGAGAAAAACTAGATTCTGATTTCCTAAAAACAATGCATGTGAAAACGAATAATCAAATAGCAGATTTATTAACTAAACCGTTATCTATTTCTCAGTTTAATCTATTACTCTCCAAGATAGGAGTATGTGCGGGGGAGGGGGGGAGTATAAAAATATAATTTTGTTACCATAATGATTTTTTTTAATATTTTCTTTCTTTATTTTTATTCATAATTTTTCTTGTATCTTTATTTTCTTGTATTTTTCAAGAGGTATGCCTCTTGTATAAATATATGTAATCTTCAATTAAGAAATACAATTCATTTTTTTACCAATACACAAATTATATAAATCTCTCTTTACCAATCTTAATATCAATTTTCATTTACAATGTTTCTTTTTTTCGATAAATTTCACCATATCTAAAATATATAAACATCATTTATGAACTAATGAAAGATAAAACATTTGGTCATTCTATTGTGCAACTTCTTCTATTTTTGTGCTCCCATTGCTATGTTTATGTAAAGCTAGACAAAAACAAATCTTGGTCGTCATTTGGTTGTTGTTCGACCCTCCAACATTACCATATCAATTATTCAAGTTTGGACGCATATTGAAATTTAAATATCTATGTGGTTGTTTGCATCTCAACGATATAAAAACATGGCTCCGATTGCTCTGATGGTTCAAAGAAGAAACTAGGCTTGGTGTCTATTCAGGTGGTTTATCGTCTATCTTCATATGATTTATGTGCGAGCGCCAGGTTGTTAGATCTCCCAGTTATCCTCGATAAATCTAATTACGTTGATTGTGTGTGTATGTCGTTACGGACTAACAAGAAATTCAGCTTTGTCGACGAACCATACCTAAACTCTTTGACAAATTATGATGATTTAGAAGACAATTGGAAAAAAAAATTATCTCTTTCTGATAGAACTCTAAATAGATGGTAAAAAGATTTATTATCATGTTATAAGAATCTAGGCTTAATTTTTCATAGAAAACCTCATAAGACCCTATCAACATGTATTAGAAACCTCACGATCTCCAAGGTGTCATAACTCGTTTAGTGGAACAACAAATCGATAAGCGAAAATCTGAACATTATGAACGAAATCACCCCATGTGATAAATTCAATGATTCTTCAAAGACCTATGAGCCGAATTTCACAAATTCATTCTAAATCTTCAAATCATAAACTCATGTTTAATAAAATGGTTTTTCCTTGTATAAACTATAAAAGTTTAGAATAACATAAATCTATCACTATTAAACATAGAATAAGTATATGGTAATGATAATATTGTAGAGTTCTATGCTAAAATGGAAAATTTTGAAATTATATCTATGCAAAATTTAATGTGAACTCCACATTTTTTGATTGTTTCTAAACAAATGTCGACTCTATCTCATTATTATGAAATTCGGTGTTGCCTTTGTGCTTATCATTATTCTCCTCTTAAAAAATGATTTGTCTTCAAAATTACAAACAAATGTAGTGCTTGAAAGTTTAATGCCTCTTGCGTAATATTAATTAGTTAATGGTCATAGTGTAATTATTTAAAAGTTAATATATAAATGACGAAAAACAATTTTTAAATATAGAAATCATAATCACGAAAATTGAAATCCTAAACCCATAAGAGAAAACGAAGAACGAAACAGTTTCGTTCTCGACCAAAACCCGCACCAACGGTTGATAGCGGATCCCGATCTCGGCGTGGATACTGGTAGAGGGCTTGCACAATCAAATCTCACATCCGATTATCATTATGTTCAAGGAAACATGTATGATCGAAATTGTTTCTAATTCCGTTCTTCGTTGAAACCCTAAAATCTAATCACTAACATGACTAGATCTTCAAACTGGATTGTAAAACACGCTTCCGCACCCGAATTAGCAACCCAACAGTGGTGTCAAAGCGTCTCGTCGTCTGTTTAGGATTAGTTTTTTGTTTTTTGTGAAAAATCGGATCGAAAAATTACTGAGACCGCGCGTGCTGTATACGCGCGCACGAACATACGCCTCAACGGGGCACGAATTGGGCGGTGGCCGAAACCCTATTCGGCCGAACGAGGGTCACCGGTCTAAGGCAAGTGATGGTGTCGCTTGAACCACCCCGCGAAACACCCCACGAATGGGCGAAGGGACGATGCTTCGCGGGATCGCTTCGCAAGCGATGCGATCGCGAGTGAGCGGCGCGCAATCGCTCGACATCGGATGGAAACCCTATTGCAAGCGAGTGGGTGAGAGGCGGCGGGCGAGAGGAGACTCCGGGCGGTAGGCAGTCTGAGTGGCATCAGGAGTGAGCGGGCAGGCGACTAGGCGAACGGCGTTGCGGGAGCATTGCAAAAACTCTAACCCTCGCTCGAGCTCGAGTGAGCAGTCAGTTCCAGCCCGAGCATGTGACATTAGGACAGTGAGCAGTCAGACGCTTCATCGAGCCCAAGCAGGCGCTTCTCATTGCCCGATGGGGCAATTCTGTGAACCCGAGCGGGCAACCCCTCCAACCCGAGCGCTCATCCTACCAGCCCGATCGGGCTTTTCCCCGCCGACCCGAGCGAGCGCTCCTATAGCCTGAGCGGGCTCGTCTCCCCTAGCCCGAGTAGGGTCTTCACTTACAACCCGAGTGGGTGCTCCTTGCGAGCTCGAGCAGGCGAGCGCTGCAACCCAAGCGGGCGTGCGTAGCGAATCCGCTCGTGCGGGAATTTCTGGAAACGCAACCCGCATGCACTAATTTGACAGCACACGCGGGTCATGTAGTTCTTAAAATAATAATAATTGAGTTCTAGAATGATAAATTATTTATCATTAGGCTTTTCCTTCATCACAGATGTATGAATAGGCTCTTGTTTTACATGGTACGGCTTGACTACCAGGAGGCATGTAGTTCAAGGATTTGATTCATACGTCTATGACATTAGATGTCTAGTGGGAGGGAACAATTAGTTCTTGTAAACGCCTGGACTACTCGGGGGACATGAGTTTAATTGTTATCCAACCATGAGCTGAAGGATGAACCAACTGTATCAATAAGAACGACCTCACTATCAGGTGACTATATGATATAGAGCTAGTTTTTTAATTCACTACGAATTTTATAAGGATAAAATTTTGTAAAGAATCTATTTTTATATGTTTGGGAAACGTCTTGACTACCAATGGGCTCAAGCATATAGTTATAGATTAATGCTAATGAGAAATTATATTTCTGATGTTATTGTAGCATTGATTAGCGAAAATATCATTTAGATAAAGTCCACGTGTTTATGATATTTACGATGTCTAACTTTATACTGTTCAATTTTTCCTTTGTTTTTCAGATCTCTTGAGAATGTCTCAATTCAACCTGCGTCCAATTCTCGAGACAACAAGCTGGTTGGTGAAAACTTCGACAAATGGCAACATAATTTGCGTCTGGTGCTGACACATGAGAAGCTGATCGATGTGATCGACAAACCAGCTCCTCCAATGCCAGATCCAGCGAATGATGAGGCTTTCAGTGACTTCACCAAGTACGAGGAGAAGGGAATCACTGTGAATTGTCTTATCTTGGCGTCAATGAGTGGCGAACTCCACAAGACACATTAGCATATGGATACCAAGCAGATCATGGAGCATCTTAAGAAGATGTTTGGTGAGCAGAGTCGCACGACAAGGTCCAAGTTGTCGGGGACTTTGTTCAAGTCCGCTCTGAGTGAGGGCTCTCCTGTGGGACCCCATGTTCTACGGATGATCAGTCTGATAGAACAACTTGAGAAGCTGGGGTGCACCTTCTACAAGGAGATGCAGCAGGAGATGATCTTGCATTCACTTCCGGACTCATTCTCCCCGTTCGTGGTCAACTACAACATGAACAAGTTGGATGTCGAGTTGCATGAGATGCACAACATGCTCACTGAGTATGAAAAGCATATGTCCATAGGGAAGAGGGGATCAGGATCTGTTCTGATGGTTGGGCAGTCCTCACAGCAGAAGAGGAAGGACAAGAAGAGGCCCAAGACCAGACAGAGCGTGCCTAAGAATGGTGTGACCAGGGCAAAGGGCGGTGCTGGTAAGGTTGACCAATCAGATGCTGAGTGTTTCTTCTGCAAGAACAAAGGACATTGGAAGAGGAACTGCAAGGAATACTTGCAGTCTTTCAAGGGCAAGAAACAAGGTAAGACTTCCATGAAAAATGTTTTCATGGTTTCCTTAACTACTATTGACTCATCTAGATGGGTATTGGATATCGGTAACAGTTTTAACATCTACAACATGTTGCAGGGGCTGAGGATCAGTAAGAGGTTACTAAGGGAGAATTCAGTCTCAAGGTTGGAAATGACGCAAGTGTTGTTGCTCTAGCCGTAGGATCGATTTCTCTTGTAATGCTTATGGGCAAGACTTTGTTGTTAGACGATTGTTATTATGTTTCAAAGTTTGTTTCGAACATAATTTCTATTTCTATGCTTGATAGACGTGGATTTCGAACAGTTTTCAGTAATAAAATTTGCTCTATTTATCACGGTGATGATTTATGTGTGAATGATTATTTGCAACAAGGAATTTATATCTTACCTTATGTTAATGTTGAACCAATTAACATGCATGTTTCGGGCCAAAAAGAGAAAGGTAGATGATCGTCAAAGACAGACGTACCTTTGGCATTGTAGACTTGGTCACATCGGTGAGAAGATGATTAACAGGTTGCATAAAGATGGTCTTCTAGGCAATTTGATTATGAATCTTATGCAACTTGTGAATCTTGTCTCACTGGTAAGATGACCAAATCTCAGTTTAGTGGAACCGGAGAGAGAGCTACAGAACTCCTAAGACTCATACATACTGATGTATGTGGACCTATGAGAGTTCAAGCCAAGGGTGGATATTCATATTTCATCACGTTCACTAATGATATGTCGAGATATGGATTTGTGTTCTTGATGAAAACCAAATCCGAATCTTTTGAAATGTTCAAGAGATTCCGTAGTAAAGTGGAGAAACAAAGCGGAAAGAGTATCAAGGTGTTGAGATCAGACCGGGGTGGTGAATATTTTAGTCATGAATTTGTTGATTATCTAAGGAAAAATGAGATTTTGTCTCAGTGGACTTCTCCTAGAACACCACAACATAATGGTGTGTCCGAAAGGAGGAATCAAACTTTATTAGATATGGTTCGATCCATGATGGAGTTCACGGATCTTCCAATAGACCTGTGGGGTTATGTTTTAGAAGCAGTCGCGTACATTTTAAACAAGGTTCTCACTAAAATAGTCTCTAAGACTCCATATGAGATATGGAAGGGACGGAAACCTAACCTGAGACACATCAAGGTTTGGGGTTGTCCGGCCTTCGTTAAGAGACCACAACCAGACAAGCTAGATTCTAGGTCTGACAGGTGTAGGTTCATAGGTTATCCCAAGGAAACTATGGGATATTATTTCTACCACCCGTCTGAGCACAAAGTGTTTGTGGCCAGAACGACAAGCTTTCTTGAAAGAGAATTCCTTGAGGAAGGAATTCATGGTGGAGAAATAGTTCTTGACGAAACTCAAGAACACGGCGAACCAACACAAGCCTAGGGACATGAGATGTCAAATGAGCAATCTTGGCTGGGAGATATGTTGTTAGGCGCTGGAGCTTCATCTTCAAATGTTGAAGTGACAGTGCCCGTTCAGGAACAAGTTCAGGAACCTGTTCAGGAACAAGAAGCTATACAAGGCCCAGATTCTAAGAAATGATGGAAAGCCATGGAATTCGAGATGGAATCTATGAAGATCAGCGAAGTATGGACTTCAGTTGATCCTTTAGAGACTTCCAGATCGATTGGTTGTAAATGGGTTTACAAGAGGAAGATTGGAGCAGACGAGCAGGTAAAGTCCTATAAAGCTCGTCTAGTTGCCAAGGGGTATGGTCAACGAGAAGGGATTGACTATGAAGAAACGTTCTCCCCTGTGGCAATGCTCAAATCTATTCGGATTCTGCTTGCGATAGCGGCATTCTATGACTATGAGATTTGACAAATGGACGTGAAAACAACTTTCCTTAACAGAGAGCTCCAAGAAGAGGTTTTCATGGCTCAACCTGAGGGTTTCACGTTGCCGACTCAAATTCATATGGTATGCAAGCTTCAAAGGTCCATTTATGGACTTAAGCAAGCTTCTCGAAGCTGGAACATTCGCTTTAACATGCAGTTGAAAGGTTCAACTTTGGTAGATGCAATGAGGAATCTTGTGTGTATAAGAAGTTTAGTGGGAGCGCGGTTGTCTTCCTTGTGCTTTATATGGATGACATATTGCTCATAGGGAATGACATTCCAGCGTTGCAAGAGACTCTGTCATGGTTGTCTGATCAGTTCTCCATGAAGGATCTAGAAGACGCAGCCTATATTCTGGGAATAAAGATTTATAGGGATAGATCGAAGAGGTTGCTTGGATTGTCATAATCCCAGTACATTGACAGTATCGTGAGACGACACAACATGGAAAGTTCCAAGAAAGGCTATCTACCGATAGGCACTGGAATTTCTCTTTCTAGGGAGGATTTTCCTAAGACCCCGGAGGAAAGAGAGCGCATGAGTCGGCTTCCCTATGCTAGCGCAGTGGGAGCCATCATGTACTCCATGACGTGTACTAGGCCTGACGTAGCCTACACACTAAGTGTAGTGAGTAGATATCAGGCAGATCCTGGCGGGAACACTGGAAGGTTGTTAAGAACATCCTTATGTAATTGAGAAGGACTAAGGACCAGTTCCTCATTTATGGTGGTTCTAACTTGGAGTTAGAAGGATTTACTGATGCGAGTTTCTCGACAGACAAGGATGGCAGTCGCTCTATTTCAGGTTATGTGTTTTGTTTGAATGGAGGTGCAGTAAGTTGAAAAAGTTCCAAGCAGGCTACTATAGCTGATTCGGTGACTGAAGTAGAATACATAGCGGCTTGCGAAGCAGCTAAAGAAGCGGTTTGGATGATAAAGTTCATAGATGAACTTGGTGTGGTACCTTCAATAAAGGAAGTCGTTCCTTTATTGTGTGATAACACCGGAGCTATTGCTCAGGCGAAGGAACCAAGGTCTCATCAGAAATCGAAACATGTTCTGCGGAAGTATCACCTGATACGAGAGATCATAATGCGTGGGGACGTGCAAATCCAAAAGGTGGATGGAAAGGAAAACACAGCAAAATCCGTTCACGAAGGCGCTTAGGTCAAAGGAGTTTGACAAGCATAAGATGAGGATCGGATTGAGAGAGATAACGAGCTGGCATTACTTTATAGACTAGTGCGAGTTGTGTAATTTTTGGATATCAGATTTTATTTTTAATAATATATGGCATTATTTTTCATTTGATGAATTTCATACGTGTATGATAGAGTCCAAGATTAAATCTGAAACTTGACATTATGATAGATATCATAATAAAGAGAGTCAAGTTTTTGGTATGATTTAATATGAAATGTCCTTGTTCATAGGATCACTACCCGGACTATAGTGATCCAAAAAGAACAATATATATGCGATAAGTTTCTATGTTGATAGAAATTAGTGGATCTCTTTTACTAAATCACATATATGGGTGATACACATAATGATGTGATCACTGAACTGACCTAAAAGGAGAAATGCTTAATGGTTAAATAACCAATGAACTGTCATTAAGATTTTTCTAGATAGTTAGATAATTAGTTTTTTCCTTAGACCTGAGATCAACATAGTAACTAGCATTCTATCTATTATTCTTTGATTCTGGACACCTAGTATCTTAGAGTACTAGTTGAATATATATTGGGAATAATTAGATAATTGCGTAGTTGATGACTGATCAAGATGTGATCCGTCAACTCTTGGTAAGAGTTTGAGCTCTATGTTTTCAATAATCACAATGACTGTACGAATCTTTATGTTATCAGTATTCATAAGTCAGTTGTGATTGACATGAGACATAGTTGATGATCCGTAATGCTGACAGTTATGACCATGCCTAGGATGCATCCGAAGCTGTAAAGATGGAAGGAAATACTAACGTTAACTTCATCCTGGTTCGTTTTGGGTAAGATTGTTACTCAAATAAGTAAGGATGTTGCTTCACGCTATCCGGTCATCGAGAAGTGTTGCTAGACGCCAACCTCGATTAGTTAATTAGTGGAGACTATTTGGCTACCGATTTAGCGATGAACCTACGAGGTCACACGCATTCGAGTGTCTCGGTATCTGCTTATGATTGTTAGACAATCAGTGTGGAATGCAATTATATTCGTCCGCTAGCACCGAAGAATATAATTGTATTTGGTTTTCTTTTAGGGTTAGTACATCAGATGTACAGACAAGTATGTGTATGGATATAAATGTATCTCGACTATTTGAGATATTACATAAAGGCAAGTGGGAGATTGAAAGTTTAATGCCTCTTGTGTAATGTTAAATAGTCAATGAGTCATAGTATAATAATTAAAAAGTTCAATAATATATAAATGACGAAAAACAATTTTTCAATATAGAAATCATAATCACGAAAATCGAAACCCTAAACCCATCAGAGAAAATGAAGAACGAAACAGTTTCGTCTCGACCAAAACACGCACCAATGGTTGATAGTAGATCCCGATCTCGGCGTGGATACTGGTAGAGGGCTTGCACAATCAAGTCTCACATCCGATTATCATTACGTTCAACGGAACAAGTATCATCGAAATTGTTTTAATTCCATTCTTCGTTGAAACCCTAAAAACTAATCTCGAAAATTACTAGATCTTCAAACTAGGTTGTAACATACGCTTTTGCACCCGAATTAGCAACCCAACAATGCTAACAATAATATTCAAATGGACACGAATAAAACGAGACTCTAAAATGGTGAAAAAACACACGAAAGACACGAAAGAAAGAATAAAGACACAAATAAGGATAATCATAGATTAGAGAACTATAAATTTGATTATTAAATGATATGAAATCAAAACGTAAAACTCTAAATAAGTGGTAAAAGATTCATCGTAAAACCTCTAATATGCGTTATAAGAACCTCAATTAAGTTCATTGGCCCCAAAAAACAATGAACTAGAGCTCACAAGTTCATCAAATGGTGAAGTCTTCATTATTTTTTATTTTTTTTCTTCTGAAGTAACGCTTGACCGAGTGGTTCTAACATTCGACTTGAACAAATCATTTGTTTAAGAAATACTTCTAACATTACACGATATTTTTACTTCTTTTGATGCACCTTTGCCCTCATATCGCATTGTCTCATGGATTCGAAATACAATGCAACAATATCTCATATTAAATTATCTCAAGAGCTCTGCCCTACGAAAAAATACGTCACATTCAAAGGATATCTCCAATTGAATTTTTTTCCAACCAATATCAACATATATTAGTGAGAAAAATACCAATGATAATCCTTCAAAAATTTTGTTAAAAATTAATGAAGATATTATTGAAGAGTTGAAATTATTAGTGGATGACGATTGAAAAAAATTCGTTGTTAAAAGTATTAACGAATGATGGTTGAAAACATGTTTTAACTTATCAACAAACGACAATTCAAAAATCAACTAAAATTATTAAAGAATGATGGTTGAATATATTAACATATGATTGTTGAAAAATTTAGTGAAATATAACAAATAACAGTTGCAAAAATTGTTTAAAATTACAATTAAATGAATACAAAAAATCAATAAAATTATAAAGGAAAGACAAATGAAAAAAAATTGTTGATTTTTTTATGGATGATAGTTAAAAATTCAATTGAAATTATCGCTGAATGATGATTAAAAAACTGTTAAAAATTACAATAAGCGATGACGAAATGCCAAATGAAAACATAATAAACACAAAACATGCAAATAAAATAAAATAAAACAGCCCCGAGGGCTCATAGAATTTTGCGCCCTTGGGGCTTTTTTATTTGATTGTATCAAAAGGTCTAAATTAAAATAATATGAGATTTCTAGTTTATTTTAATATTTTTCATAAACGTCAGCTTAATTTTTCAATAGATACCTATAAAAACAAAGAAAAAACAATAAAATGAGAAACAATTTCAAATACGTTTTATTTTTCCTCGACATCCTAGATTTCTCTAATATTTCAAAGTTTTCTATTAAAACTAATGTAATTTCTAGTTTTATATCTCAATATAATATTATAACTCCATAAAATGGTTTTAGATTGTTAATTTAAAATTATTGTATATTTTCTAGACTTCTAATAATATATTTTGTAATATTAAAATTGCTATAATGATTGTAGTAATTTTGATTATTTATAATAAATTTATATATAAAGAAATAATTTATTTTTCAAGATTAAATAATATTTGTAAAATTATCAAAGATTTACGGGTTCAAAATTAATTCAAATTATCAATATATGTTGGTTAAAAAAATGGATGAAATTATCAACGAATGACGATTGAATATCTATTGATAATTTTGATGGATTTTGGTCGTTGATAATTTCAACGGATTTTGGTTGTTGATAATTTCCATAGATTATTGGTCATTGATAATCATTGAAAATGTCAACGTTTTGAAACATAATCATTGTTTCAAGGTCTTAAAATCAATGTTTCAAAATTTGTATATTTCAACGAATTGCTAGTATTTTTCAATAGATTTGGCCGTTGAAATTCATTCTTCTTTTTTAGAGTTGGATGACATTGGTGAAGTGCATTTTGCATTTCAAAAAAATTTGTAAACAATGCAGAGTGGATCAATTGATTGTTGGATAAACTTGTTTCTTCAACTCTATTCCGGTTTGTGAATGTGATAGGTGTACATGTGGTGGTTGCTCTAGCAATCTTTGTGCAAAATTTAAGAAAAACATAAAAAAATTTTAGATTTTTAATAAAAATTTACAAATATTTATAATCATATATATATTTAAAATTTTTCATTGACAATCTTTCGTGTTGAAGAAGACGGTGATCCCGATGCGCATGGTGGTGCAAATTCAGGTTCAGGTGTGGGTAAAGCAGAATAGAACAAGGATAGATCAAAAGGTTTATGACTGATTCAACATCGACAATCCTTACTTTGAATGTCACGATCTTGACCTTTTGCTTCTCCATATGTGCGGTGTGAGCTTCAACTATCGTACGAGACTTGTTCCTTGAAGTCTCAGTGATTTTGGACTTCAACGAGGCTAAGCGATATTCAATATAATAATTTAATTATTAAATATTTTAGAATATAATCAAATAATATTTTAATACTTACAATCATGTATAGCTCGTAGAAAATGTTTTAGGTAATTTGAAACGGTTTTAACGCTTCTCCTGACTAGACGATCTTTTTTGGGATTGCGTTAACCCTTTTCGTTTCATTAGAATTACAAACATATATATATATATATATTATATAATTAAATATATGAAACTATAAATTTTCTCGACCTTTTTTACTACTTTTTTAGCATTTATGTCGACCCATGTTATGTCTAATTTTTATGGTTTTCCGCATATATTCTAAAAGACTTGGCGATCGACATTATTTATGTAGCTACAAAAAATTGTAATTTATATTACTATTGAAAAAAATATTTGAAAAACTACATTTCTCCATCTATGCAAGAGGCTTTCCAAAATACAAAAATTCAAAAGATTTATATCATCTTTCCAAAAGATGATACATTTTTCTTCAAATACGTCAATCCTTAATTATTTCTATAAAAATAACATGCAGAAAAGAATAACAATTTAGATTTTAAGTAAAAATATTTTGAAAATGAGAGAAGTCGAGAAGGTTTGTGAAAAATAACATGTAATCAATCTTAAATTTTTTTTAATAGACATCAATTGAAATTTTCAACAGACACTCGTCAAAACAAAAAAAAATACGTTTGAAATTTTTAATGGCACCCATTGTCTCAACGAGTTCGTGTTGAAAATAGGAACAAAATACATAAAG
Source organism: Gynandropsis gynandra (assembly GCA_036759665.1). NCBI lineage: Eukaryota > Viridiplantae > Streptophyta > Magnoliopsida > Brassicales > Cleomaceae > Gynandropsis > Gynandropsis gynandra. Next base: position 4,736,874 of record CM071866.1, on the reverse strand, counting down.
CTTGTTTAAGTTTTACTCTTAATGTTTGCGCTTTTTTAATTTTCAATAGTGTTCCTTTGATAATATTCAATGTTCATCCGTTTATAACTAATTTTTTCAACTTTCATTCATTTATAAATTTTATTTCAATTTATCAATCCTCTATTATTCATAATTCTTAGTCTATTTTTTTTCATTTGTCATCTTTTGACAATTTACTTGAATTTTCAACTGTCATACATTGATTATTTCCAAACGATTTTTAAAGTGCTATAAATGATAATTTTAAATTGTTTTTTTCAACCAACACTCATTGATAATTTGAATTATTTTTAACCCTTCATCCATTAATAATTTCATATGACTTATCAGTTGGCATAATAGTTGGCCAACAAAATTTTCAACGATTGAAACTTTCAATGGAATATAAAAAATCCATTGAATTCTATAGGAAAAAATTTTCAACAAAGATATCCCTAAAAAATCCATTGTAAATAATGTATTTTTGTGTTAGTGTTAACACAACGTCAGCACTTTTTTTTTCAACGAACACTCGTTGAAACGAAAAAAAGTACATTTGAAATTTTGAGTGATCATCTCGTTTTCATACGTATTTCTTGCACGATTTTAGAGATATTTTTATGATATATATGCGATGTTTTACGTATGATTCTGTATCCTTTTTACTTGTTTTCGTGTTTCATGTTCTTACAGGTTCTTATGCGTATTCGGTTCATTTCGGAGCTAAAGGATGTGCACGAAACAAAGTACCAACATCGAGGATCATCACAGGACAAACGGGACGAGAATCGGCATGGAATAGTCACTACCCGCACGGGTAACTCCCTAGCCCGAGCGGGCATTTGTTACAGCGATTTTGGGCAGCAAATTGAGCACGAGTCGGGCGAGAAATACCCCGCCCGGGGCATGAGCCCGAGCGGGCAACACATGAGCCCGAGCGGGCAGGCCTTGTACCCGAGCGGGCACCCCTTGAGCCCGAGCGGGCAGCCTCCTTTTCATCGCGTTCTTGCGCGATCTTCCACGCCGTACCCGAGCGGGTCATTTACCCTGCCCGTGCGGGTCGCGACCGTCACCTGCAACTCGAAATAAGTTAATTTGACTTAAAACAAATGGGAGTTTGTTGGGTACTTATACAATAAGGAAAACGACCTTAGAGAAGAGGAATAAGTGATATTTCGATGGAGGAACTAATGGCAACGTCACCCAACTTATTCAATAATGGAAACTTATGAAAAGACAACAATCGGTGGCTGCTGCAACATAAGGAAGAACTGAACGTCTAGAAAGAAAGGGGGGAGAAAGGAAAGAAAAGAGGAAGGAAAGAAGAGGAGAGGAGCCAAGGGTCGAGCTCATTCACGAAGTTCGGAGTTCTTGATCGAGGGAGAGAGAGAAGAAGGTTCTTGCGAAGGAGACTTACGAGGAGCATTGGAGATCAACTTCACCCTTCGGTTTTGTTTGATTTTCATGTTCCTTAGACCTTCTATTTTTGTTTATGATTGTTTACGGACGCATGAGCGAGTAGTTTGTTTGTTCTAGGGGAAGGGATTAGCCCTTGGCTATCCCGGAACCACTTTTGATTTATCTTTAAATGTATCTTGCCGTTTTCGTTTATCTATTCTTTATCTGAGTGCTTAAATGACTTGTGTTTACAAAGGCCACGTAGATGCATGTGTTAGGGGTTAGGAGAAGGACCGAAAGGAGAATTCTAGTCCTAGAAGATCAGGTTTAGAACAATCGAGGTTAGGCCACGAAAGTAGGGTAGCAGCGGTTGAGGGTAAAATGGATGAATCACAGATCTTATGGGTTTAGTTCAGGGTGTCAGCCACGAAAGTAGGGGGCAACTTGACTAGATCACGTGTCTATGCCTCGAGTTAGATAACTTGATTGGGATTGCATGATAGATAGATTGATTGTTGGTTTCGATAGTCTAGTGGTGAAACCAGTTTTCCTGGAACGTTTGTCTCATTCTTAAGAACTAGTTTGTTTATTTGTTCTTAGTATTTCATTCTTCAAACCATATTTCGTTTGTTAGCAAGTTTGATTCACAATTAGATTTTAGGTTGTGTTGCGTAGTCTCTGTGGGATCGACACCTGAAGTACTACACACGTGTCGTGCACTTGCGGGTAGTTTAGGTTATTTATTTAACTTTGAGAACGCATCATTGAGCGACCACCCGTTGAAACGAAAAGAAACACACTTTTAAAAACTATTAAAATTATCAACAAATTTATGTTGAAAATATAAAAAACGATACAAAGCATATTTAAGTTATATTCTTAATTTTTGTGTTTATTTTAGTTTTCATTTGTCATCTATTAATAATATTAAATGGTCATCCGTTGATAATTTTCAACCAATTTTTCCAAGTATCATTTGTTAATAATTTTCAACTAATTTTTATAACCCCCATATGTTGATAAATCTTAGTCGATTTTTTCAACTAATTTCCATAATTTTTCAACTATCCTACCTTGATAATTTCAAACAATTTTATATAATTTTTATCAACTGATAATTTAAATCAACGTTGTCAACCAACACCCATTGATAATTTTAATGATTTTTAAACTGTCGTCAAGTAATATTTTCATGTCAATTATTAGTTGATATAACAGTTCAACAAAATTTTCAATTATTGAAACGTCTAATGGACTATAAATAATATGTTGATTTCCGTAGGAAAAATTTAATCGGACATATTCCTTGAAACATTCATGAAAATAACATAGTTTCTTGTAGTGTTAACACAACGTTTGCCCTAATAATTTTTTGTTCATCTTTACACATACAAAATGAACAATATAACTTATCGCTTTTGCGTATGCAACTTAATTTGTAGCAATGTCGTAAAACTCTCTAATAAACTCTTTAATCCACTTTTGAATTCGATAAAATATTATCCGTGTCCCCATCAAATCTCTCATACCATCATAAAAAAATATGAAAAAATCAATGCAAAATCTATTTGGAAATTATCGATGTTTTGTCATAAATCACGATTTTCAAATTACGTTGACTATCACACCATTGGTAAATGGAAAATTTCGGTTCGTCTTTAGAATTGGTAATGCCATTATGACGCGAATTTTTTTATCCGTGCTAAAAAATTCTAATGCCATTGCATACAAAATTTTAATGGGAACGAAGTTGATGCTGACATTGGCAAAAAATTCGACGAATCTAACTCTGGTTAATGTTACAAAAAGTGACGCAATTGCAATGCCATTTTGCATTGTCTATGTAACGCTAAGTTAACACCGCTCTATGTTACAATTTTCTATGTCATTCACACATAAACCATGTTTAAATGGCCAATGCTAACACAAATTGTATTGCTAAATTTAGTTTTTGTAACATTTTAAATATATACACATAAATAAAATTACAAATAAATATAAAATAGAAAAATATGTAAAATAAATTCTTGTTCAATAGGTCTTTTAATCCCACAATATCAATTTATGGGGAATAATTAGACATGATCTCGTAACGAGAGAGGGAGCTAGAGCAGGAACAAGAGCGAGAGTGGGAATAGAAGAGCTAGGATGCGATATTGATTGATTGAGGAGCTCTACAACGGATGCCATATCAGTTATCTTCGCCTTGCAATCAACAAGGTGAGTCTTTTACGCCTTCACTAATGTGATCATATCTTCGAGTCGTTGCTCGAAGCTCATGACCTTGTGCTTATCCATGGGCATCTCATCACCCAAAGTCCCGATGCTATGGAATTTCGAAGAGTCAAAATAGATTTTACATCCATATTGGTTAGGTTGAATGATCAACAACTTAAGAGTAATAAAAAGAATAATCAAATGAATGCTAGTACTTTCAAAAATATAAAATTTGTCAAGCATGGCTTTGGTTATTCTATTCCTGACCCTCGCATTGAATCGTCGATCCCTCTAATTGCGTTAACTCTTCTAATTGTTGAAATGCCTTTTTATTAGAATGTATGAAGAAATACGAACTATACATTTCAAATGAATATTTATGTAAATTCTTCTCGACCTCCTCCACCACCCTTTTGACCTTGTCGTGGACCCACATTTTGTCTTGTCTCTAGTGGGTCGTCTGCATAAGGTCTTGATACACATCTCGGGGTTGGATCTCGTGACACGTATGGAAAATCCATTAATCTCGATTGTTCAAGTAAAATTTAACGGATCAAGAAAGATCTATTGAATGGGCTAAGGGAACTCTTTAAGAACTCGTCTATTGACGGTGGATGATGGTGGTCTATTGTGGAAGATCTCTTGGGGCCTAAGGGCACTCTTCAAGATTCGTTCGTCAAGGGTGGATGATGGTGGTTGATGGTCTGTTTATGGTGGATTGAAGAACACCACTAAAGGTTTGAAATCCTCTTGATACAGTTGGATATGATTTCAATTGTTCCCAGAACAACACCGTGTTCTTGACAAAGGATCAAGAAAGCAAAAGTTTTTTTTTTCGAATTTGAGTATATCATTACAAATGAATGGGATTCCTTTATATAAGAGATGTTCCACATGTAAACAAGGTAAATGAATAAAAGCATGATAAAAAAATTGATATACTAGCCGTTGGAAACCGTTGAGAATCTTCGAAAGAGGATTGTAGATGATCCAGTGAGATAAGATTGGCTTTCACGATTTTCTAGTTGTTGGAGAGGATTTTCTAGCCATTGGGAAGGATAAGGAAACATCTTTATCTCCCGCGTTTCTTTATTTGTATCACCCAAGCCTGTCGATTCTAGGTTGGTGGGTTGAGACTCGGTTCAATGTTGAAGACTTTCGTGAAGTTTCTTTGAGTTAGGATCGAATCTTCCTTTTGATCAAGAGTATCCCATACCTTGTTCACTATCTCCACTACATTGTTCTGCAAGCTCTTATAGGCCCTCTTAAGGTTATGTATGCTCGGGTCCTTGAATTAGCTCCTCGTTCGTGAGACCCTCCTCTAGTTCTACTTCATGTTTGATGTCCTCATCATTCCCTCACCCTTGCAAGAATTTTGCCCTCAAAGCGTTACAACCTACATCGAAAGATGATATATCAACAACCTTAAATGTTGTAGACATATTATACTCACCTAGTAGTTCAAGGGGATAGGCGTTTTCAGGTATCCACTCTCGAGCGTGAAATGGGTCATCTTCTCTTGGTGTTATTTTTGAACTCTTCTTGTCAAGGGACCTTCGTGTCTCATGTGTAGCCACACTCACTCTCCTTTAAAAACCATATTTTATTCCTTTTCTTGACTTGTTTGACGTATTGTTCCGTCCTCCGCCTTATAGTTTCCCGAACTTTTTATGTAGCTTCTTGATCAGCTCGACTTTCTTCTTGCCATCCAATTTTTTTATTGTAGATGACCTCAAACGGTGAGTGCTTTGTGGCAGAGTGTGTGTTTGGTTGTAGGTGAACTCAGCATGTGGTAGGTAATCAAGCTATGTTTTCAGATACCGTCCAATGAATGATCTTAGTAGTGCTGCTAGCATACGGTTGACCACCTCTGTCTGATCGTCAGTCAGTGGATGGCATGTGGTGGTGAACAAGAGCTTTGTCCCTAACTTCCGCTAAAATGACTTAGAAAGTTTTGTATGTCGTGGATGCATACGATCTCTTTGAAGAAAAGATCTGCAATACAGGTTGCATCATTGGTCTTCGAGTATGATACAAAGTGCGTTATCTTGAAAAACCTCTCAATAGCAAGAAAGATAGAATCTTCATATCTAATCTTTGAAAGTCTGAGAACAAAGTCGATAGACAAGTCAATCCATGGATAATATTGAATGGATAGAGAAAGATACAAACCATGGGGATTGACGTGGGAATGGCTTGGTGACTAGTGATACATTATTCACAAAGTCGTTTAATGCCACACTTGAGGCGTGGCCAAAAGAAATAATCCTTTATGGTATCCAAGGTCTTTCCGAGCCAAAGTTTTCCATGAGAGCTTCTCCATGTGATTCTTGAAGTACCATCTTTTTCATTGAGCTTTGCAAAATGCAAAGTCGTATGTCGCATAAAAGATAACCACCATGTATAGAGAGATTTGCTAGCTCCTTCCTTACACAATTGGAATATCTTGCCAAGATCCAGATCTTGTTCATATAGCTCTTTTAGGTGCTTGAACCCTAAGTTTTTAGCCTCCATGGTAGTGATGAGGTCGTGTCTCAATGATAATGCGTTGGCTACCTCATTTTCTTTGCTTTTCTTGTACTTGATTATGTACGGAAAGAACTCGATGAACTCCATCCACTTGGCATGTCTTCTCTTGAGATGTGTTTGACCATTGAGATGTTTGAGGGTGTCATGATCAGTGTGGATGATGAGCTCCTTCGCCCATATGTAGTGCTGCCACATTTCTTGGCTCAGTCATGGGTGTAGAATTCCTTGTCTTTTGTGGGATAGTTAAGTGTGGCTCCACTTAACTTCTTGCTGAAATACGCCATAGGTCATTACTCTTAAACTAGCACCGCTCCAATGCCTATCATTAAGGCATCACACTCCACTTTGAACATCTTATCGAAGTTTGGCAATGTTAGGACAGGTGAGGTGGTCAGACTTGCCTTAAGTGCTTCGAACGCCTTAGTATGTGCATCTCCTCATTCTAAGACCTTCTCCTTTTTCATAACCACGATGAGGGGTATAGCTATGCTGCTGAAGTTCTCCACAAACCGTCGAGAGATACTTGCTAGCCCATGAAAGCTTCATACACATGCCACGGTGGTCAGTGTGGACCATTCTTGTATGGTATTGGTTTTGTCCTCGTCAGCACGTAATCCCTATGAACTTACAACCAAACCTAGGAAAACAATTTCATTAGTGCAAAATGAAAACTTCTTAAGGTTTGCATAGAGTTTTCATTTCAAAGCTTTTCTAGCACTTGCTCAAGATGATCATTAAGAATTTTACTATGAACAAGAATATCATCAAATAAATTACTACTAATTTATTGATGTGGGCTCTTAGAACTTGGTTCATGAGCCTCATGAAGGTTAAAGGGCATAGAAAAGTCTGTAAGGCATGACGCGTCATTTGTACAACCCTTGCTTCGTTTTAAAAGTACAAGTAGCACTGGAACAATGCATGGACTCAAGCTTTCTCTAATCTAGACTTTGTCCATAAGCTCTTGGATTTTTTTTTGTAGTTCCTTTTTTTCCTCGAGGTTCATTCGGTATGTTGGCCGATTTGGAAATAGAAGTCCGAGATGAGGTCAATTTGATTTTCAATGCCTCATATTGGTAGCAGTCCGGTTGGTATCTCCTCGGGAAACAAGTCTCAATATTTGTCTAATATGTTGGTGATCTCTTAGAGATACACTATTGTACATTTTCATATCAAGATATATTTGTAGACCAGGCTTTGTTTACTCAAAGCCTTAGAAATTGCACTAGTTTTAATATAAAAATTGGATTTGTCTTCATGACTTAACCTCACTTGAATAATTGGATTTGTCCTCATGACTTAACTTCACTTGCATATCATGTACTTATAAAGGACTAAGACGTGCTAATGTTACATTCCTTTTGTTCATGAAGAAAGAATAAATTTTTTTCCTTCCATCATACGTTAACTCGTGGTTGAATTGCGAAGGCTTCCCTAGTAAGATGTGTTCTAATTTCATTGGCATAATGTTGCAAAGCAAATAATCATGGTATTTGCCTATGCTAAAGGGCCTAAATACTTGTTTGGTTATCTTTAGCTCCCTTCGATTGTTGAGCCATTCTAGAATATATGGGTGCGGATGCTTCTTGGGTTTCAATGGAAAAGCGATGATTTCCAACGGATATACCCATTGAAAATGACTTTTTTTAATGCTCAATGAAATATGTCTTCGCAAAACTTGACAATCCATTGTCATTCACATTACCGATTCGAATCTAACTAGCTCCCTAAAGCAATTGTGGTTTAGTAGTACCCCTTCTTACTCATGTCATCACTAGATAATGTCAATTTCCAAACGATATTTCCGGACGATAGGAGCCATCCGAAAATTCTCGGATGGATTACGTACAAATTGAAAACAGAGAGAGTAATTCTTCCGTAAATTTGCGGACAGCCTAGTCATTAGATACATTCGTCCATGATTACATACGGATTTGAAACAGATAAAGGATCCATCTTGAACTACGGACGAACACGTGGTTCGTTCATGATCTCCAGACGACTCCTCATCCCTCTGCAAACTTGAGGTCGTTAGGAAATCACAGACGCAAAATTGAGGACGTTTTCAAATGTCTGGAAGCCGTTCAAAATTCAAAACTGTTTACGGATGGTTCATAAAAAAATATTGATCTAACTTTCTAATGCATCCTTAATCGATCCAGAAATAATTTATAAAAACTGTGCACACCTTCAATCGTTTCTCACACAAAATTATCAAACATTTTACTCCATATCATCTTATTGATTCTTATTACAATTTCATCATTTTTGAGATTGAATATTTTTGTTTCTAAACGATGGATGTATAAAAGAATTGATCCAAAAACTCAAGGTGTATCGAAGGAGTTTATAGAAGGCGTTATACTGTTTATGAGGATGGCGACATATCAACAAGTTATAAAGATACCGGGAAGTTGGTTGGTCCCTATATCAAAGGAAAGAATGAAAAACTTGTTAATGACAAAACCGTGTGGAATCATCTTTATATAAGAGGTTTTACTCCAAATTATTTCATGTGGTTATCTCACGGAGAGAATTTTGCACCACGACCTAGTATTGTTGTGGAAGATTTTAGTAGGGTATTATACATCATGAGGTATTTGAGACATCTCACGATGTAGAAATGAATCCTTATGTGGAAATTGTGTAAAATGTATTCGGTGAAAAAACGAGAAAAATATTCAAAAAGATCTGAATGAATATGCTAAAAGATTTGTTGATATTTTACAAAGTGCTAAACATCCATTTTATGATGGTTGTAGAACGGATTGTTCACAGTTGTGTCTACATGTTTTGTAACACCCCATCCCCGAATAACCTCAAGACTAGGATTGTCCACCATTACCTCCAAGAGGTGCCTACATGTCTCATCGCTCAAACACAATTATATAATAAAACAAATACTTTTATTTCAAATTGAAATGGTTTGAACCATATAGCGGAAGAATGTGTAAAATCATTATCAAAATAAATACAAAATATATAATAAAGTTTGATGAGACCTACTACACGTCTTCATATGATATGTTATGGGTTCTATTGTTACTCAATCTCATTCCTTCTGTTCCCTATCCATCCGCAAAAACCAACAAAGGGACGAGTACAAAGACGTACTCAGTGAGATCAATATGTGCACGTATTATGTTCCCGTATTCTCCCACTATCGAATGCGTAATATAAAATAAACATTCGTCAAACTACACACACATAAATAACTCAACCCAACTCAACTGCGTATCCAAAGTCTAAGACTTTTATCTAACCAGATCATAACTCACAGAGTCCCCATGACTCTAGCTCGGGCATACACTCACAAAGTCAAGAGGACCCTAGCACACTAAAGATCTCGTAAGGTCACCATGTTCCCCAGCTATTATAGTACAATAAAACGCTTCATCTCTCAAAATGTTACCACAACCCCAACACTGTACAACGGTGGTAGATCCAGTGATCTGACTAACTACAACACTTTGTCGCTCGAAAGGTTACCACCACCACAGCATGGTACTCCTCACTTGACAACTCTCATCGATAAGATACCCCTCACGTGACAACTCTCATCAACACGGTCGCACACGCCTTCTTCCGAAGGTTTGAGTGTGAAACTCAATCAAGCACACCAGATAAGATGCTTACATGGCTTTAACACCGAACCCAACATATTAACGTTCATCGACCCCAACACTTAGTCGAGTGTCAATTATTTAGATCATCTCTAATCACTTAACAACGCATATACATGTAATCAATCCTCACACGATAATTCTAAAGTTTAAGCCAATCTTCACTTGTAACATCTCAATTTTCCCATTTTGAACCTCGAAATCTTATTATGTTCATACCTCGTTTTAAATGTAGAACTTCTCCACAAATCAACAACAAATATTCGAAATAGGGATGGTGAAAGATCATCACCTTAATTTTTCATAATGACTTGACGATTCCTAATGATATCACTAACAACATCACGAATTAATTTTCTCTTAGTACAGTTTCATTCAATTTATTAATATCCATAATATAAATCATCAACTTGAGGAAATAATCACAAAATATGTTTAGAGATTGACCATAATCTCGATTAGAATTCATCCACAAAGAACACGATGAAAAATTGATGGACATTCTTCTCTTTTTTTTCTTCTCTCCTTTTCTTTTCTATTTTTTTCTTTTCTTCTCCCTTTTCTTCTTTTGGTCGTGCAGCCGTTCTTCTTTACTTATCCTTTCGATAACCCTAAATATATATATATATATATATCATAATAATTATTTGGTTGGGCCTCACACATTTGATGAAAATTAAGACAACAAATAACCTTTCTGAGAGTTGCATGGATTCTATATTGTAATTAGTAAAAGATTAACTGACTGAAGATAACAATGTAGTAGAGTCATATTATGAGACAAAGAAGACGGTGAGATCTTTGGGTTTATTTCCATATCAAATATTGATGTTTGTTAAAAAAATGACATGATTGTTTTGGAAAGAGACATCAGATTTGAGTTATTGTCGATTTTGTGGAAAAGACCGGTTTTATTTGACAAGGTATGGAAAATTAGTTCCATGTCGTTGTATGTGGTATTAACCAATTACAAACAAAATCAAAATATTGTTTCAATATGAGAAGATCGTAAATGACATGAGATGGCATGCTGAGCATTCAGCTCCTGATGGAGAAATGTATCATCCTTCATATGGTGAGGTGTGAAAATATTTTAACAGGATATATCCTGACTATGCAGCTGAGAGTCAAAATTTTTAGTTAGGCCTTTGTACTTTTAGTTTTAATCCATTTGGAATGTCTAGGAGGATTTATTCATTGTGGTTAGTTATTGTGACACCAAACAATTTACAACCTGACATGTGCATGAAAAGGGAGTTTTGTTCTTAACAATATTGGTTTGCTATCTAATCATCATATATATTTCTTCAACCATTCATTGAGGAATTAAAATAATTATGGGAGGAAATTCAAATATATGACGTCTCGAGACGACAAACTATTTTGTTACGAGGTGCTCTTATGTGGATAAGAAGTGATTTTCTAGCTTATGGTATGCTATCTCACTACAAAAAAAATAGTCACATATCAACGGACAGATCAACGGATCTTTCCGTTGATACCGATCCCAACGGATTGTAACAAATTTTGATAATTATCAACGGTCCTAATTCATTTGTATTCCGTTACAATTATAAACGGACTAGCAATGGATTATATCTGTTGCAAAGTTCCATTTGAAAGCCCGTTGAAAACCGAGTTGAGTTCAACGGATGCCCATTGCAGACCATAACGGGCATCCATTGTATTTTTCAATGTATGCCTGTTGGAATGTTTAGAATTTTTAGGTTTTCGTTGGAATAATTCAACTCTGTATTTCAACGGGCATCTGTTAGTATTTCAATGGGTAACCGTTAGAAAATTCACTATTCATTGATCGAACTCGAACCTTTTACCATCAAGCAATCAACACAAAATATATTTCCAAACAATACTGGCTTCTTCAAATAGAAATATATACAAATCAAAAGAGTGACTGTATAAAAGAAAAAATCTCGTAATGGAGGAAGTCACTCAGGAATTCTTACACGAATTGGTGCAGTTCATTAGTTTTGCATCGATGCAACCTTTGTGTCAAGAACGCGGGATAATATTATATCCCTACAAAAGATGCAAAAATATGAAGTATCGAAGTCAAGAAATTGTTTGCAAATATCTTTAAAAGGTGGGTTTCATAGAATTACGAAATATGATTATTTCACGACGAAATTTTGGCATTAGAGATATTGTGCAAGAAGCACAAGAAATAGAAAGAAATGAAGACGTTCTTTATGAAGTATCGACGATCAATCCATATGTCAAAATGGTGTCAAATGCTTTTCCTGGTGTTGTCGAGCAACCGTATGAAGAGATTCCGTACGATGAGGCAAACGTTTTTTCAACCTATTGGATTCGACGAAATAACCTATATATGAAGGTTGTCATGAAGGTCATTCTCTTTTATTATTTTCCTCTAGATTTATGGGTATAAAAACATACTACAATGTTGCTGGAAATTGCATGGATTCATTTTGTAAAACTATGCGTGAAAATACCAGAAAATAATCAAGCTCTCGAGACTTATTACGAAACGAGAATGATTTAAAAGATTTGGGAATACCATTTAAGAAAATGGATGTTTGATAAAACAGTTGCATGTTGTTTTGGGAAAAGATAAAGACTTGTTGGAATTTAAGTTTTACGGTGCAAGCATATTCCGTCCAAAAAATCGTCTTCATGTAAATATGTATCGTATAAAAAACTGTTCTATATGCCAATAGCAAACAGGCCGAGAAGGGATAATGCAACATTCATCGGATGGTAAGGCTTGGAAAGATTTCAATAAAATATTTCCTGAATTTGCGTATGAACCGAGAAATGTTTATCTTTACATGTGCACTGATGGTTTTAGTCCATATGGACAATCGGGAAATCAATATTCTTTGTGGCCGGTGATTTTGTCTCTGTATAATTTTCTTCCCGATATGTGTCTGAAAAGAGAAGTAATGTTTTTGACGTTACTGATTCGAGGACTAGAACATCCGAAGAAAAGTTTTGATGTCTTTTTGTAGCCCTTTATTCATGAATTAAGAGATTTGTAGAACAATGGAATTCTTTCTTATGACATGAGTACGAAGCAAAATTTCACATTGAAACCGATCTTATTATGGACAATTAACGACTTCATTGTCTACGGAATATTATCTAGATGGAGCACGCACGAGAGATTAGCATGTGCATATTGAATGGAGGATATAGATTCATTTCAATTAGTACATGAGAACAAACCATGTTGGTTTGATTTTCATAGAAGATTTATTCCCCATGGATATATATTTAGAAAAGATAAAAAAATATTTTCGAAAGAACGTGGTACAAAAAGAAAAGGCACTATGCATGCAAACAAGAACACAAATTCTTTACAAACGATTAAACAATATGGGAGATTTACAAGAATCGGTAAAATACGGTGGAGATCATGGGCATCGAAAACCAAAAAGCCAAGGTGAATGGCATAACTGGTGTAAACGTAGTAATTTTTGGGAACTACCATATTGGAAATCAATGATATTATGTCATAATTTAGATGTTATGCATATCGAAAAAACTTTTTCGATAACATCATTAACATTTTTTGAATATGGCGGGGAAAACGAAGAATAATATACATCAAGAAAATATTTGAAGACAATACGTCGAAGACCTAAGTTAGAGTTAAGTTCCAAAACGATATGCGTCGAAGATTGCTCGGTGTGTGGATATTGTGGGTTCGAGGTTGATTTGGTTGAAAAGTCATGATTGTTACATTTTCATGCATCGACTCATTTCAATTGCGTTTCTTGAGCTATTACCACGAAACGTTCATGATGTGCTATGCGGAATTAGTATATTTTTCAGAGATATATGTTTATGAAATTTAAAAATAGATAACTTAGAATTATTGAAAAACGATATCACTAAAGTATTATGCTCTTTGGAAAACATTTTTCCTCCTTCCTTCTTCAATGTCTTGGAAGATTTGCCAATACAATAACTAGATGAGGTAATACTTGGTGGGCCAGATCAAATCAGATGGATATATCCCTTCGAAAGGTTTTTCTTTCATCTAGGCAAAAAACAAAGAACCGGTTGAAGGATCTATTGTTAAACAATACTTGTTGGAAGGAAACAGCGTTTTCCAACGGACGCCAACGGATACCCGTCTGTTGCGAAAAGTTCGTTGCAAATGAGGATCCGTTGCAATTCGCGACGGATCCGTTGCAAATTTGCAACGGCTCTGGCAACGGAATTTTTCCGTTGGAAAACATTGTAACGGATCACCGTTGCAAACTTGCAACGGATGGCCATTGGAAGGCAACGGCTGTCCGTTGCAAATTAGGCGGAAAAAAATTCATCTTTGCAATGGATATCCGTTGCCATGTGGCGGGAAATAGCAACGGACGCCCGTTGCAAATTGGCGGGAAAAGATTTGGCGGGAATTACGTTCCAACGAATGCCCGTTAGCGGTGCCAACGGATGCCCGTTGGAAATTTTGAAAATAAAAATTTAAAACTAAAAAGTTTTTAATAAAATATTAAAATTATTTTACAAAAAACATTAAAATTAAAACTATTTCCTATTACAAATCGTTCAGATCGGTTGCGTCCATTGTCTCGAAGTTTTGTTTCGAGATCTTCGATCCGCCGTTGGTTACAAAAAACTCTCTTGCACCGCGGGAGGTACCGTCGTGACGTCCTCGATGATATCCTTTTGAAGCGCCCCGAGATCGTATAGACGTCCCTTATACGGTCTCACCGACTACAAGACAAATAAAAGTAACGTTAGATTTTAACAAATTATTTGATTAATAATTTAGAAATAAAATAATAACCTTTTACCTCTAAATAAATTTGGTCCTTTTGTAAAAGACAGAGGTCGTGGGGGCTTGAACCGCTAGCCTGATATTGCTGTGTGATCTTCTCCGTTACAACTCTCATGGTTTGCGCCGCTCGAGGATCAACGAGTTCCGATTCGTCAGCCTCTTCCCCGACAACCGACCTCTTCTTTGCGTGGGTTTCTAATACCACTTCAAGAACAGTCGGTTCTCTTCCCATCTGTTGCATCTACAATATAAAAGAAATGTTGTTAGATAAATATTTAAGTAAACAAAAAATCTAAATAATTAAAAATTTACCAATTATTTTTTCTTTTCGTGAAGGATTTTGATCCCGAAGTATGGCGATGCAGACCATCTCCGGGAACCTTCTCACCGTAGCGATTTTGTTTGGCCTTCTCGCTCTTGGCCTTGAATTCCGCGGACTCCCAGTGTTCAATCATTTTGTTGAACACCGCTTCGGTTGCCCATCTCGGTTTGCTGTTGTTGGCATAGTAGTTGCGCTTTGCACAGTTCATCATTAGGCGCATCCGAACCTGCATATCGTGCATCCATGCTGTGTAGATGCGCATTGTATGAGTTCGGCGCCATTTGTATGAACGCTGCAAACAAAGTTATACAATTATTAGTTTTCAAATATATATATGTAAATATAAAATTGAAATATAATTAAAAAACTTACAATAAAACAGCGCCACCATCGCTGGCGCACAACGTTTGGCGTAACTTGCCAGGAATAGAATAGATCGTCCTGTAACGACCCTTGGATGATGTGATTGTTGGTGTGTTTTAACACATCATCCTCATCAAACCTGCATATGAAAATAAAAAGTTAGATAATATTTACGAAATATAATATACAATTCAAAACAATTATCACTACAAGAAATTCACGGATTAGGGACTATAATCGGTCCCTAACCGTCCGGAAACTCATTTAGGGACTGATTAGGGACTGGCACAAGCTGTCCGCAAACGAGCGTCGCCAATCAGTTCCCGTCCGCAGTCCGTACGGAAATACAAACGGTAAAGGTAGACCACAAACCGTCCGCAATTTCGGACGACATGGTTAGTCCGAAAATCGTCACAAAACCCGACGATTGCATTTTTAAATTTCCATCCTTAATCCATCCTTAATTAGTCCCTAATCCGTCCCTAAATTTAGGGACGGATTAGTCAGTCCGCAAATTTAGTTCCGAAATCCGAATTTTCTTGTAGTGTATATACTATTTACCATAACATTCCAGGAGCACGTTCGGGATCGATGATCGGAAGGGTTGGACGCCCATGGAAATCATCGATCAACGCATCGATATCTACCATATCGTCCTCGTCAACAAATATCGGCGTTGCCGATACTGGAGACGAAGGACGATATGGTGGTGGTGGCGGTGGGGGTGGCGCTCCCCGATCCTATAAATCGTCTAGCCCTCATTTTTTCTAAGTGTTTGTAATTGTGTTGAATTGTGTTTTTGTGTTTTAGTGTTGAAATAAGAACAGTTCCGTCGCACTATATATATCGAAATTTCCAACGGCCATCCGTTGGAAATTCCAACGGATGGCCATTGGAAAACACGTCATCGCAACGGAAGGATTAAATGGACGCGGCGTTTCGCATTCCCAACGGCCATCCGTTAAAATTTCCAATGGATGGCCATTGGAAATGCGTGTTCCCGAGGCGACGGATGGCTAAATGGCGGCTCGTCTGCCTTTCCAACGGTCATCCGTTGGAAGCCTACAAAAACGGTTGGGAAAGCTGCAATTTCTGCTGTCATCATTACACTTTCCAATGGGCATCCGTTTAAATTCCAACGGATGGCCGTTGGAAGTTAACACGTGGCGTCAATTTACCTTCTGACTTTTCAACGGTCATCCGTTGGCAATTCCCAACGGATGACCGTTGGAAATTTTGAAAATTCAGAAATTTTTTCTAAGTGTCAGGGGAGAATTCGTGTTTCAATGGACAACCGTTAATATTTTCAACATTGGTATTAGATTATTTTAATTTGTTATACATCAAACATAGTTTATATAACATGTTCGATTGTATTAACATTTCGATTATTCGATTACACATCATACATCAAACGTGAAACATCGTTCATGGACGTTATACGTCATTTACATTACACATCATCTACATTTATTACACATAGTAAACATTATTGTATTTACATTTCTTCTTCAGTAGATTCATCGATGGGCGAGTCATCCTTCGCTTGTTCATTGAATTCATCGCCGTTTTCATCTTCAACATCTTCCGGTTCAACGTCTTCATAATCGTGTATGAGTTCTCCGTCTTCTCGTAAGAATCACCTCGCGATCTATATCAATTAAACGAATCGATTGCGGATGATCGGGTTGCAACGGATCTTCTTTATCATCAAAGCTTATGATCCCTCGTGGCTTGATCCTTACTACGGCCCATCATTCCTCTCTTTGACGTTTCAATGTTGTTGGATATTGCACGTATCATACTTGATCTGCTTGATCTATTGTGATGAATAGATCATATTTACCATATTGTCCTCTTTTAACCACTTTAATAATGCTGTTTTGGCCGGACTAGACAATCTGAATACCGGGATAGGTGACCTTCCATCCCGTAATTCCAACTCTGGTCGTCGGCATATTGACTTCAAATCTTTTCTTGATTGTATATTATCCTTGGTTTTACCCGCCACATTCAAAATAATATTTATGATGTTATCAAAAAAGTTTTTTTTGATATGCATAACATCTAAATTATGACGTAATATCAATGATTTCCAGTATGGTAGTTCCCAAAAGATACTACGCTTATACCAGTTATGCCATTCACCTTGACCTTTTGGTGTACGATGCCCACGATCTCCGCCGTATTCTACCGATTCTTGTAAATCCTCCATTGTGTTCAATCTATCGTAAAGGATTTGTGTTCCGGTTTGCATGCACGGTGCCTCTTCTTTTTGTACCACGTTCTTCCGAAAATGTTTTTTATCTTTCCGGAAAGCATGACCACGAGGAAGAAATCTTCTATGACAATCAAACCAACATGGTTTCTTACCATGTACTAGTCGAAATGAATCTATATCCTCCATACAATAAGGACATGCTAATCTTTCGTGCCTGCTCCATCCTGATAACATTCCATACGCAGGAAAATCACTAATTGTCCACAACAAGACCACTTTCAATCTGAAATTTTGCTTAGTACTGACGTCATAAGCAAGGATTCCTTCGATCAAAAACTATCGTAATTCATGAATTAAGGGCTGCAAAATTACAATGAAACTTTTCTTCGGATGTTCTGGTCCTGGAATCAGCAACATCAGAAACATTACCTCTCATTTCAAACACATCTCGGGAGGTAAATTATACAGAGACAAAATCACCGGCCACAGGGAATATTGACTTCCAGATTGTCCATAGGGACTAAAACCATCCGTGCACAGGCAAAGATAAACATTTCTTGTTTCATACGCGAACTCGGGAAATATTTCATTGAAATCTTTCCAAGCCTGCCCATCCGATG
>CM071866.1:4703319-4718235 GCA_036759665.1 Gynandropsis gynandra | reverse complement strand
CCACGTTCTTGACACAAAGGCTGCATCGATGCAAAAATCATGAATTGCTCTAATCCGTGTAAGAATTCTTGCGTAATCTCTTCGGTTACAGGATCTTTTCTTCTATACATCCACTCCCTTGATCTATATATATTTCGATTTGAAGACGACGACATTTTTTCGAAAATGTTTTTGTTACTGATGGTTTGATTCACTCTTTGGTAAGATCTAAATAGTTAATGTTCCAACGGACATCCGTTGGAAATTGCAACGGATGCCCGTTGGAGGATCACGTGAATTTATTTAAACCGGTGGTCTCGAAATTCACAAAATCAACGGTTATCCGTTGCCATTTCTAACGGGCATCCATTAGAATTTGCAACGGACGACCGTTGGAATAGTTTCTAACGGAAATTCCAACGGACGTGGCCCACGGATTGTTTCCGTTGCCATCCGTTAAAATTTGCGACGGATTTCCAACTGCCGTTCTAACGGAGGATATCCGTTACAAATCCGTTGCAAATGGCAACGGATTCATAACGGATTTCTGCCCGTTGCAATTTCACCACATCCATTGCAATCCGTTGGTTCTCGTTTCCAACGGACGGATCCGTTGCCCCGTCCGTTGGAAATCCCATGTTTTTTTGTAGTGTTCGAGTCACATATCCCGACGAAACAATGACGCTCAACAGAAGATCATACAAATTATTTATATCAATACAATCCTCAATTTGGAACAATTTCTGATATCCTTACACCAATTGGATGTAAGCGAGAAAAATCTGAAGAATATTCGCTAACACTAGAAGAGTATAATTATGTCCACACATATATATTATCAAATTGTCAAGAGCTATTACCTTAAGAAAGATACAAAGCTATGACCATCGATTTTTTAAATTATAAATATTATATATATATGTTCATATACTTTGATTACAAGATATTTGATGAAGAAATAATGGGTACATATCCTCATTTAAATGCAGATGAACTCAAAAAAATAAAATTTCAACATTATAGCTTGTGGTTGAGAGATTACGTAAGTACACATATATTGGTGTGTATATATATACGTAAAAATGTTATGTTATAAGTATTCATTTGTTTTATCTTATATAGGTCGAAAGTTTTGATGAGAGACATCCTACATGATCAAAAGATTTGGCTAATGGTCATGCAAGAAATATATTGTGTTTTCCAATTTAGTTTTACTCAGTGATACACATTCCACACTTACGAACACGAAAAACATAGAACCACGTATAATTACGACGTTTGTGTTAATAGTAAATAGAGGGTGACATTTTCTACAATATTTTGCACCGAATCCTACAGATGAAATATCTTGGTCTCATTGGATTTAAGATAATACTTATTAAATGTTAGTACCCAATCATAGGAAGTGGTAAATGAAAAATTGATGGGGAGGAATTGATATCAATTCGGCACGAAAATATGGAAAGTATGTAACATTCATCACAAAAGATCAAGCACATCAAGTATGTTACATGAAATATCCAATTACATTGAAACGTCGAAGAGAGGAGTGGTGGGCAATAGTTCAGATCAATCCGCACGGAGTTATAAGCACAAACGAAAAGAAGATTCGTTGCAAACCGATCACCCTGAGTCGATAAGGTTAATTTATATAGACAATCAGGAGGAGATTATCGCAAGAACTAATATAGATTGAGAATACATCTACGATTATGAAGATGTTGAACCGAAAGATGTAGAAGATGAACACAACGATGAATTAAATAAACCATTGAATGAAGGCTTGTCAATCAAAGAATCAAAAGAAGAAGAAATGTGCATAGTATAATTGTAATATCAAACTTTTGTAAATTGTTTTTTCACATCATATATTAAGGTTTCAACGGGCCTCCATTGGAAAAAGTAATGGAAACCCGTTGAACCATTTAATTCGGTTAGATACTTCAAAACATTTTCAATGGTGCTCAATTTCAATGACCATCCGTTGATAACGGCCCACAGATGCCCGTTGCAAAGATTTAGTATGCCAACGAATGACCGTTGGTAAGCTGCAACATATACCCGTTGACAATGGCCAATGGGCAACTGTCTCTCGAATCAATGAATGTCCGGTTAATGCGGTCATCGTGGCTATGGTACGGCTAGTACTTTGATGTTTTTTTCCAACGGGCATCTGTTGGAAATTGCAACGGATACCCGCTGGGAGCAAGACGTACAATCATTTACATAGTCCGTTTCCTCGGGAACACGCCTTTCCAACATATGTCCATTAGAAAGACAACAATCATGTCCCTTAATTACGTCCTAGAGGTGACGTTATTTCCAATAGGTATCCCTTGGAATTTTCAACGGATTTCCG
Source organism: Gynandropsis gynandra (assembly GCA_036759665.1). NCBI lineage: Eukaryota > Viridiplantae > Streptophyta > Magnoliopsida > Brassicales > Cleomaceae > Gynandropsis > Gynandropsis gynandra. The sequence continues at coordinate 4,715,897 of CM071866.1, read as the reverse complement.
TTGGAAAACTCTGTATTTAACCGTTGAATAGTTCATTTTCAACACAATCTCAAAATCAAAATACAAATTTCTCTCAAAAGTAATCTCAAAACACTTAACAAAAGTGAGAGCTCGAAAATTTGTCTATCACGGTGGAAAGCTGGCGGGTTCCACAAGAGCCCCGCCATAACCTCCACCGCTACTAGATCGGCGTCCTTCACCTATATTGGCACTACCGATATTTTTTGGAGAATATGATATGTGGATATAGACACATTGATCGATAAGTTCGACGAGTGTCCCTCCATCCCTGTTATTGATCTTGAACGTCATGACGAGACGTTATGGTATAATATTATTTAGAAATATTGATATTGAAATAAATTATAAATATTATCTAATTATCTGGTTAACACGTGCAGGTTTGATGTAGATGATGTTCTTAAACATACGAACAAAAAAATCATCCCAGGTTCGCTACAAGATCGGTTGTATGACTCCTGGCAGGTGACGCCATAAGTTATTCGCGACGATGGTGGTGTACATGTATCGTAAGTATATTTAGTATAAAATTTGATTTTAAATTATTATATACTTTTATTCCTAAATTAAATTATTGAAATTTAATTTTGTAGCGTGTATATATATGGAGGAAGAAGGATATATCGTGCATCTATACTGTTTAGATGCACAATATGTAAGCTCAGTTGCGCTTGATGATGAACAATGGTAACCATAACTATTACAAGAAGAACGTAAAATCGGCATGGGCAATAAACGAGGAATTCAACCAACTCTTACAACATTGGGAGTTAGAGGACTTCAAGGCCAAAAGGGAGAAGGCTAAAAAATGTAGATATAACGAGAAAGTTCCTGCGGATGGTCTGCATCGCCATAACTCGGGATCAAATTCATTTTCGAAAAAAAGAATTGGTAAAATTATTTTATATTATTACAGATGCAGAGGATGGGAAGGGAACCAAATCTTCTTGAACTTTTTGTAGAGATCCACGCCAAGAAAAAATATGTTGTCGGGGAAGAGGTCGACGAACCTGAGCTGGTCGACCCTCGGGCAGAACAGACGGTGAAAACTGGGACGGAGAAGATCATATAGCAATCTCAAGCCATCAACTCAACTCCTGACGAATCTTATTCCTTTATAAAAGAATAAAATTTATTTAGAGGTATTGAGTTGATGACCGGTCGAGCGTATCAGCCACCACCACTAACGGGAGCAACAATACCGAGACTAGAATGGATCACTGACTCTGATGCAACCTCTTCACGAGGCATTCGCGAGCACAACGATGAAGATGACGCTACTGGTTTAGATGATATGTAGTAAATTACTTTTTATAATTTGTATTTTAATCTATATTAAACTTTTGTTAATTTTTTAAAAAAATTATTTTTTAATATTTTTTTAATTTTTCTTCAATTTCTCAACTGATGCTCGTTAAAAATGTTGAAATAGTATCAATATTTATATATATATGTGTGGACGTGATTATACTCCTCTGATGTTAGCCATATAAAAGATGTTGAAATGTTGAAACGTCACATAAAGGATGGACAATAACATTAAATCACATAAGGATTTGAAAGAGTGCTCACAAAAGAAGTTATATATAAGTGATGACGACAAAGCTCCGACTCTGATATTCAGATTGCGAATGAGGAGAAGCACAAATTGTCTAAGTGGTTAAAGAAGATGTGAAATTTCGTGATGGGTATATATCTAACATCGGAAGGTGCATTGGCATTCAAAGAGGAAAGATATCAAGGATAAAAAGTCATGATTGTCATGTATTTATGTAAACACTACTTTCCATATATTTTTCTGAATTTATGGATAAGCATGCATACAAAGTAATTGGAGGTATGATTGATTCTTCGAAACAATGTTATTCATAATTTAAATCTATTAATTTTTAACTATTAAACTATTAATTTCATATTTAGGTATTGACTTTTTTTCAAGATTTATGAGCGAAGAATTTAAGTGTGGATGTGGATCGTAGACTGGAAGGTAACACATTTACTATACTATGTAACTTGGAGAAGATTTTGCCACCATCATTCTTCGATTGTTTAGAACATTTGACAAGTCATCTATCCCACGAAGCCGCATTAGGAGGTCCAGTTCAATTTAGTTGGATGTATCCATTTGAGAGATTTATGTTTTATTTGAAGAAAAATGCCAAACAAAAGCTCGTCCAGAGGGTTCAATTGTGGAACAATACGTGAATGAAGAAATTTCATTCTTTACTTCTTACTACTTCGAGGCACATATTCAAACGCAAAATAGGAATACAAGCATATATTTTGATAGTGGTGTGGCATTTTCATATCCAAAACCCGATATTCCAGATATATTTTATGGAATTGGTCAAACTCCTAGTAAGGGAAAAGATGTATGGCTATCACAATAAGATCTACACTCGCACATACGTATGTTCTATTCAACTATGAATATCTAAGGTCTTTTGAAAGATAACATACTATGTGAATACATATACTATTTGTAACATTTACAAGATTTTTATAGCATTTTGTAAGATGATTGATGATATATTGAAGAATACATATGTAAACATCGATGAATCTCAACTTCAAGAACTTCAAGGAAGAGATTTATTAACATGGATCAGACAATATGTAAATAAATGATCTTAGAAGATAAGTATACAAAATAATTAGTAAAATAATATAATATTATCTATAATGCAGATTGAGATGGATAATCATCCATTATGGCTGCGAGATCTTGTTAAGGGACCGATTGTGAAAGTTACGAGTTGCTTGAAGTATTTAACACGTGGTTACAGCTTTCACACTCATGAACATAGAAAATGGAAGTTAATTATGAACTATGGTGTGGCTATGAAAGGTGAAAATTATTGTGACTTGACCAACGAGCTAGATTTCTACGAGATCTTGATGGAAATTTTGCAATTGGAATATCTAGGTTTTATTACTACTCTAAACCATCGTTATCCATATCCTATAAACCATTTAAATTATATTTATTATCGAACGTTGAAAATAATAAAAGAATCATTTTTAGATTTACTTGTTAAATTTATATATTATATACTAAAGCTCGAATGTAACATAACCTCTTCTTACATATTCCTTATCATACACCAATTAAATGTCATCACATCGTCACCGTAACACAACATCTATTTTATCTTCCTTGTCCAACACTTATCTTTTACGTAATCTAATGAGCAAGATAAATGTCACAACTTCATCACCACAGCACAACCTCTATCTTATCTTCATTATCCAATATTTATCCTTTACGTAATCAAAAGAGCCAGTTAAGTTTCACCACGTCACCATCGTAGCACAACCCTTAAATTATCTTCTTTATCCAATACTTATCTTTTAGGTAATCTTAAGAGCCAATTACATTTCACCATGTCATCACCGTAACATGGGGACATATTACAGATGGAATGCAGATAGTTCGATGTCCATCTGTACATGTGTATCCCGAGACATGCTTGTCCACAATCACTTTGTAATTACAAACGGCCTAATGTACTCCATCCGTAATTGCAAACCGCATGAGTCTGTCCATTTGCATTTATAGACGTCCAAAAAACCGTCCACATTAATGGATGAGATGAACTTGTCTGTTCGTCTTTACAGAAGGAGCAAAGAAGGTCATTCCCATTTATGTATGATCATCCTAAACCCATCCGCAATAGCTGATACATTACAAATGTAACATTATATCCGTCCGTAAATGCGAACAAGATATGAATGGGTTTCTGTGTCTGTACAAAAAAGCTTATAAATAAGGTTTTCAACCTATCTCCCCGTTCGCCAGACATTATTCTCCGGTTCCAAAAACAATGGTCGCCTGCATCGTCGAACGGTTGTCCATGCCGTCTGTCCATCCCTTGTTGTCCGGCCATCTATTTGTTTTTGTTGTCCAAGCAAATTTTGGTTTGTTTATTATGTCAATTGAATATTTATTTGGTATTATCTTCCAATTTTTAGTATATTTATATTACGATTGGCTTCTGACCGTCTTCCCGTCGTCGTGCATCCCACCTTCCCGCTGTCGTGCATCCCGCCACCCTGCTGTCCCGCCATCGTGTGTCCCATCATACCTTCGTCCCATTGTCCCCTTATCTGTCCATTTCTGTCAGAAAAGCTATATGTATTCTAATATATTCAATATATAACTATATCTAATATACTAAAGTTAGCAACATATATGTATATGTATATGCATATGTATATGCATATGTATATGTATATATATGTGTATGTATGGACTAATCACATAAAAATAACATAACAACCTCATTATATACTAATCACATAGAAACTAACATATATAATAAATTCACTAATTACAGTTTAATGCACATATTACAGGAGTTTAAATGTGTCAAACCAAAAAAATGGTTTTGGTTATGAATAGTAAATAAAATTTTTCTTTCAATGTTTAATCACAACAGTTTTAGTTGTCAACGATTCCGTAGCATTAATATTAAAGTAATATTTTGAATAAAAACTTTAAAATTTAGTATGTCTCATTCCGTTGGAAGAGACAGTAGTTCGAGAACTCACTCTCATTCCGAAGAAAATGCTAATGGCCCATCACATTCGTAACTAACTCAACAGTCTGAATTGAGATATTCAGATTTTATGAATCTGACTTTATTTCAAAACGCTACATGACACAATTTATGGCATTTCTGTATTGCCATCCAATGCCTCTATTGATCAAACCAACGATGACTCAAATGCATCACGAACCAACGATGAAAGAATTATTAGCAATGGATGAGGAAAGACGTAAAATTCAGCGTTTAGACTCTAGTCGTGAAAACGACGCACATTGGTATGCATTACTCAAGTTAAACTTAAATTTGTAAATAATGAATTTAACATTGATATAATTTAATTTTGATTTATAGGTTTGGTTATTATCATCTTTCTCATCATATAACAAAGACGATTAAAACTGATTTCGATCGTCAGTGTTATAACTGAATGCGGACCGATAACGATATTAAGGAACAGTGGTGGAAAACAATTGTGGTATGTTTTTTATAATATTTATTTTATAATATATTTTATAAAATATTTTGAATAAACTAGTAAGTAATTTTTTCTGTAAAAATTTTGTTGAAATCCCGAGATTATAAGACTAGTAAAGTCGGAATTTGAACAGGTTGTAGGAATTAATTTGAAATCACTCATCAACAAATTTAAAATGATCAAGAGTAGAAAGGAAACTTGAAAGGATGGCTGAGAATCTTTCAGCCCAAATGAGGGCTTATTGGGATTATCTTGGATTTAAACAAAAAAGCGAACGAGCAAGTCAGTCTTGTTGTTGTGGTAGGGGAAGGTTAGAGGATAAGGGCACATACAACATGATATCGGTAGGGAAAGGTTAGAGGATAAGTGCACATACAACATGATATCGTTCGTTCGCGGAAGTTTACGAACAAATGGTAAGATTTAAAAAATTGTCTAAATATAGAAATCGAAATTTTCATAATATATTAAAACATATGTAATTGTGATTTGTTTTAGGCGCAAAAGAAGGAAGTCGAACTATCATACATTGAATTGTTCGAGCGTAAGCATGTTAAAAATTCTGATGGTTCGTAGGTAGATTCCATAGAAAAAAGGGTTCATGATGATGTCCATAGTATGGCATTAGAACAAGTGTCACAAATTCCACCGAAAGAGGACAGATCAGAACCCTCTTTTAGCCAAGAAGAATACAACGATTTCAAGAAGAATACAGTAAATTTATTATTTTTTAATATAATTTCAAAGTTTATATTTATATACTGAATTTTGTTATTTATTTTATAGGAAGTTACCCATATAAATTTCACATTTTCGGTCTTGGAAGAATGGTATCACAACATTCATCTTCCTCTTAGGATAAAACGAAAGTGACAAATGAGGAAATGTGTAATAGAATGATGCAATGTGATTGGGAATTGCACGAGATGCGACAAGAGTCGACACGATAGCATCAACGGTTAATGCGTATATTAAAGGTAACATTTCCTTCAATTAATTGGGATGCGTGCGACGACGAAGCCGATGATGATAATTTTCAACCGCTGACGAGTTTGAAAATTTGATGTATAAATTTATAATTTGTAAAAATGCCTAATGTAATATTATTATAAAATAATTTTTAAATTTTAATTTTGAATTTAAAAATTTTAGTTTTTTTGTAAACCCGTCGATAACGTTTGCAGACGGTCTGTTATCCATCAAGAATTTCAAAAAAATCAAATGATATTCTAACCCTTTCCGTACGATGTTGTCGTCCGTAATGCGGACAAAATTTCCATTAATTTGTGGACGGTTCTGTTAGTCTAAACTTATGAACGGTATGGATTGATATTTCAGTCCGAAATTATGGACGAATTACAGACGAATTACGTTTACAGACAGATGAGTTCCATCCCGAAACCGTCTGCAAACCCATTTTTGGACGGATTTGGCCTTCCGGAATCCGTGTTTTTCTAGTAGTGTGATACAAATTTGTTTAGAGTAACTCTATGCTTTGGCTTATGGCTTGAGTTTTTAAAATACCCAAGTCGTTACATCTTTTGTGAAGCTTTTCTATAATCATACAAAAAATTTCAAAAAACAAAATGATGAGTACACTCAACATTGTTGAACCAGTTTTGATCAAGGTTCAAGAAAATGTTAGGCAACAGGCGGGCGGACACCCGCACCTAGTGCCTAGTGGGAGCCTAGGCGGCTAGGCAGATATATATATATATATATATATATGTATATATATTTATACTGATATATGTATATATATATAATGCAATACAAATTTTTAAGTTAAAACATTTGTAAATTATAATTGTTTAAAGCCACACACAAATAAGTGAAACTAAAAAAAATAAAATAAGAAAAACAAATAAGTAAATTTTCTAAAACCCTAATTCCACTTCTCCATATTCTTCGATGAATTGTTCTTCGTTAGATTCAAACGCTGTGCGTAGTGGGAGCCTAGGCGGCTAGGCAGATATATATATATATATATATATATGTATATATATTTATACTTGTATATATATATATATATAATGCAATACAAATTTTTAAGTTAAAACATTTGTAAATTATAATTGTTTAAAGCCACACACAAATAAGTGAAACTAAAAAAAATAAAATAAGAAAAACAAATAAGTAAATTTTCTAAAACCCTAATTCCACTTCTCCATATTCTTCGATGAATTGTTCTTCGTTAGATTCAAACGCTATGTTAACTTCTTCTTCTTCAGAACCAAAATCAGATTCAACAAGCTCTCCAACCATAATCAAATTGTCCACTTGATCTCCTGAACCCTCACGAGTCATCGCATCTTCTTGGTTTGATTCTTCATTTGCTTCCCTTGATTCGTTTCCCATTTTTTCACTCTTAACAATCCAATCTTGAACATGATATGAATCATTAGATAGAAGTACATCAAAGCCTTGTTCATTTGTTTTTTCCTTTGAACTATCAACCTCGCATTAAATTGAATATAAACAAGATTGTTCAACCTTTCGGTATCAAGTCGGTTTCCTTTTTTCGTATGTACCTACACAAGAACATAATTGATTATTCATACAACTATAATGAATAATAAAAAAATGATTTTTTAATCACTTACTCCTTCAAAAATACTCCAATTTCGTTCACATCCTGATGAACAGTTGTTAAAAATAGAATCTATATCGCTTTTTTTTTCAAATGAGATGTGCCAGTTCTATACCCTAACACGGTACGATGCTGGTAGATCCACTGATCTGACTAACTCGACGCTCCGTCGCTCGAAAGGTTAACATAACCCTAGCACAGAACGATGTCATCCCTGATCCAAGTGTCACAATACTAACATTGTCGACCTGATACTCATCACGTGACAACTCTCACCGACGCACTCGCACACGCCTTCTTTCGAAGGTTCGAGTGTGAAATCACTCGATCGAGCACACTAATAAAACGTACACTCGGCTTTATCACCAAATCCAAAATATCTACGTTCTTCGATTCCAACACTTGGTCGAACGTCAATTCTCTAGATCATCTCTAATCACTTATACAAGTCATATACTTGTCATCAATTTTCATACTATAATTCTAGGGTTTAATCATATCTTTATTTGTAACGTCTTACTTTTCCCATTTTGATCCTATAAATCCTGTTATGATCATGTCTCGTTTTAAAAGTAGAATCTTGCCATAAATCAACAATAAATTCCAAATTAGAATGGAGAAAATCATTACCTTAGTTTCTCCGATGACTTAACGGTTCTTGATAATACCGCTAAAACAACACAATCAATTTTTTCCCTACTATAGATCCATTCAATTAATCAATTTCCATAATATAAATATTGGAATCAAGGAAACAATCACAACAAATTGTCTAGAGATTTACCACAATCTCCATTAGAATTCACCCACGAAGAAGACAGGGCAAAAAATTGATGGTTCTTTCTTCAATTTTTTTTCTTCTTTTTCTTCTTTTCTTTTTTTCTTCTTCCTCGGCCGAACGTACGGTTGTCCCTGTTTTTTTTATCTCTTTAACCTAATCTATGTTGTATGCATATATATATATATACATATATATATATATTTATACTAATCCTTGGGCCTCACAATTCTCTCCCACTACAATGGAATTCACCCCCTACAACGTGTATAGTACCCTGCTAACCCTAGAAAGCTCCTTATCTATGATGCATTTTTCGATTGTTTCCAACTTACAATTGCTGACACCTTCTCAGGATCGACAAAACTCCTTCCTCTGATAAGAAGTGTCCTAAAAATCCAACACATCTCTTCCAGAAACTACACTTTTTCAACTTCGCAAACAATTATTTTTCTCTAATATGCTCTAACACTAAGCGCAGATGTTCCTCGTGTTCCTCTAGGCTCTTGGAGTAAACCAAAATATCATCGATAAATACAATAACGAAATGATCCAAGTAGTCCACATTGTTCATTAGCTTCATGAACCCATCAAAGGCATTAGTCAAACCAAACGGCATGACTGCAAATTCATAATGCCCATATCGAGTTCGAAATGCGGTCTTCCTAATGTCACCTACTGCAATTGGAATCTGATGATATCCCGATGATAAATCTATCTTTGAGAACGAAGTCGCACCTCTTAACTGATCTAATAACGCATCGATCCTCAATAGCGGGTAACGATTTTTTACAGTGACTCTATTCAGAGCCCTATAATCAATGCACAATCTGAAACTCCCATATTTCTTCTTTACAAACAAAATTGGCACACCCTATGGTGATGTACTCGGTCGTACAAAACCTTTTCTCAAGTAGCTCATCTAATTGTTTCCTCAATTCTTCCATTTCCGCTGGTGCCATTTGATCATCTCGTTTTCATACATATTTCTTGCACGATTTGAGATATGTTTACGATATAGATGCGATGTTTACGTATGATTTTGTATCCATTTTACTCGTTTCGTGTTTTCATATTCTTACAGCTTTTAATGCGTATTCGGTTCATTTTGGAGCTAAAGGACGTGCATGAGACAAAGTACTAACATCGAAGATTATCACGGAACAAACGGGACAAGAATCGGCAAGGAATGGCATCAGCCCGCGTGGGTAACTACTTAGCCCGAGCGGAGTGTTTAGTCGGCAAGTTTGTCCAGCAACTTGAGCCCGACCCGGGCAAGCAAGCAGCACGACCAGGGCATCAGCCCGAGCGGGCCATAACCCAGCCCGACTGGGGCACGCATCAGCCCGACCGGGGCACTCCCTAGCCCGAGCGGGCCACCTTGTTTTCCATTGCGATCCCGCGTGATCATGCGCGCCGCACCCGAGCGGGTCACACACCCAGCCCGCGCGGGTCGCGTCCGTCACCTGTAACTCCAGATAAGTTAATTTGTCTTAAAACGAATAGGAGTTTGTTGGGGACTTATACAATAAGGAAAACGACTTTAGAGAAGAGGAATAATTGATATTTCGCTGGAGAAAGTAATGGAAACGTTGCCCAAATTAATGAAGAATGGAAAACTCAAGAAAAGGCAAAATCGGTGGCTGCTGCAACTAAAGGAAAAGAATGGACGGCCAGAAGGAAAAAGAGGGAGAAAAGGAAAGAAAATAAGAAGGAAAAGGAAGACCAGGAGCTGGGGGTCGAAGGGAGCTTTAGTGAGAGAGTTAGTTTTGACTTCTTGATCGAGGAGAGAAAGGAGAGAGAAGAAGGAGATTCTTGCGAAGGAGGCATACAAGGAGCATTGGAGATCAACCCAAGACTTCGGTTTTGTTTGGTTTTCATGTTCCTTAGACTTTCTATTTCGATTATGTTTGTTTACGGACGCATGAGCGAGTAGTTTGTTTTGTTCTAGGAGAAAGGATTAGCCCATGGCTATCCCGGAACCACTTTGATTTATCTTTGAATGCATCTTCCCGTTTTCGTTTATCTATTCTTTGTCTGAGAGCTTAAATGACTTGTGTTTATGAAGGCCAAGTAGATGCATGTGTTAGAGATTAGGAGAAGTACCGAAAGGAGAATTCTAGTCCTAGAAGATTAGGTTTAGAACAACCGAGGTTAGGCCACGAAAGTAGGGTAGTAGCGGTTGAGGGTAAAATGGATGAATCACAGATCTTATGGGTTTAGTTCAAGGTGTCAGCCACGAAAGTAGGGGATAACTTGACTAGATCACGTGTCTATGCCTTGAGAGAGGGTAGATATCATATTCGGATCGCCTGCCTGAGATAACTTGACTAGGGTTGCATGATAGATAGGTTGATTGTTGGTTTCGGTAGTCTTGTGGTGAAATCGGATTTCTGGAACGTTTGTCTCATTGTTAGGAACTCGTTTGTTTATTTGCTTTTAGTATTTCATTCTCAAATCCCATATTTCGTTCGTTTGCAAGTTTGATTTGTAGTTTGAGTTTAGTTTAGGTTATTTGTTTAACTTTGATAACGCATCAACATTCGATATGGAGACTTTGATATTGGAGTAGTACCCGGTTCTAGCTCAATCTCAAATGGATCTCCTAGCTTCGGTAGTAAGCCCTGCAACTCTGTGAAAATATCTACAAAATTTCGCGCTACAATGATCTCCTTGACTTGCACAGATAAACCCACCTCTTATACCGATATGGTAACACGATATATTTCACACCCTTGATCTAGTAATTGTTTTATATGCAACGCTGAGATGATGTGAATTCCTTGACCTGATCAGATTCCTTGATACTTAAGCTCCTTGCCACTTTTCTGGCAACACACTTGACCACGACGACAATCCATCACAGCTTGATGTCTTGACAACCAATCCATTCCAAGGATCACCTCATAGCATTCAATCAAAACGATGATAAGCTCTGCAACTAGTTTTTCTCTTTCTATCACCACGGGCACCTCTTTGATAACCCCTTGGGATTCTAAAATCTGACCTCCAGGAGTATGCACTCGGACAATACTTGTTAGATCCTCAAGTTGAACAACTAATTTATTACCAATCGATGGACTCAAAATACTACGTATCACACCAGTGTCAAATAACACATGAATAGATAGCCCTCCCATGATTACAAATCCTACATAATACAAATGTTTTAAATAATCTACTTCTCAATTCACTCACGGATCTCACCTCCACATAGAAAATTTATTATATGTAAGGCATACACACATAATATATAAAACAAAATGACATATCAGCGATAGGTTAAGCATCTCCTTCTTGGCCCTCACTTTTATCCTCGTAACCTCCCATGGAATATACTCGCGGTTGTACAACCCTACCTTTGGATGCATGCTTTTCAGGCTTTCTAGCCCCAATCTATGGTATTAGACCTGCTACTGGTGGTGGTGGGGGGGTGATGACCTCGGACAATCCCTTTGAAAATGATCAATACTGCCACAGTGGAAACGTATGTTTAATTATCATTCCCTTATAGTTCCTCCCGCTTGCTAGGGCACTCACGAAATTAGTGTTGTAAGCTGCCACATTGTAAGCGTCCTACTCTCTTATCAAATCTTTAGCATGCCCCAACATGCTCATGTCCACAACTAGGGGTGGGCGTGATCATCTCGTTTTCATACGTATTTCTTGCACGATTTAGGAGACGTTTTTGATACATATGTGATGTTTTACGTATGATTCCGTACCCGTTTTACTTGCTTTTGTGCTTCTCATGTTCTTACAGGTTTTTACGCGTATTTGGACCATTTTGGAGCTAAAGGAACATGCACGGAGCTAAGGAGCAACTTTGGGGATCATCACGGGACAAACGGGACGAGATTGAGCATGGAAAAGCCTCACCCGGTCGGGCACAACCCTTGCACGATCGGGCAAAACCTACGGCCAATTGTGTGGACCATTTAGCACGACTCGGGGAAGCATGCCCGACCATTTTTCCTTGTGCCCGAGCGGGCACACATGCCATGCCAGATCGGGCATCATTCCAGCAGCACAATCGTTACCCTAGCCGCACCCGAGCGGGCACACTCACTACCCGAGCGGGTCGCGGCCCGTAACTGCACACAAAACTTAAGTAAACTTAACTTAAAACATAAGGGAACTCGTGGGGCAATTTAGGAAACAATT
>CM071866.1:4649131-4702299 GCA_036759665.1 Gynandropsis gynandra | reverse complement strand
GTCTCCCCTGCGCCTCCTCCTCACCCGCTTCGCATCCCCCAGAACCCCGCTGGAGAGTTTTCTGAGCTTCTATGTTTGTCTTCCCGGGTGAGTTATTTCATTTTCTTATGTTTTTGGGTTCATCGTGGGGTGTTTTGATGCTTTTCTTCTGCCTCTTACCCCGGTTCTTGCGTCTCCGGCTGGTTCCTGGCGGTTTCCGGTGAAATTTCCGGCATGTTCGTATTCCCGGGTGAGCTATTTCCTTTTCCTTTGTTCTGGTTCATCATAGTGTGTTTTGATGCTTCTCTTATGCCTCTTACCCCGGTTTTAGGGTTCTTGCTTTACTGATATTTCGTTCGGTTGCTTCTGTGGTTGAATTCCTGCACTTTCCAGCTGATTCTTCGGTTTGATTCTGTGTTTAACTGATTTAATTATTCGTTGAAATATGTGGCTGGACATGTATGAGTGAACTATTTATGCAATGCATCGATTGATGGACCTGGAGGGTTTCTTTTTTTAGTGGTGGTCCGTGTTCTGGGACATTTTCATCGCAAGGAAGGACTGGTGAAAAGCATTTTGAGCCTGCATTAGCTTATATAGAGGTGACTTCCACGTGTTGGCAGTATAGTTGTGTTTCTTAGAACAATCTTGCGAATTGATAACTGACTGTGGATTTGACATGTAGGCACAACAAGTTAAAGCAAAGGAGCAGCAACAAATGGCAATGCAGCAACTGCAGTTGATGCGACAGGCTCAACTACAGCGTAGAGACCCTAATCATCCTTCCTTTGGGGGCCCAATGAATTCTATTGGTTTCGAAGAGATGCTTGGGCAATCCAATGAGAATGCTTTGGCTGCAAAAATGTATGAAAAACACATGAAGCAACCAAATCGAATGAATTCTGAAACATCCGAACCCCTATTTGATGCTAAGATGGCCCTATTAAAGTCTACGACAAATCATCGTGGATAAAATGGTTATATCATCTGCAAGTTTATTTCCCTCTTTACACTTCACAATGTTGGATTGATTTCCATGATTTCGCCGCAAAAGTCGTTGGTACTGTAAACCCCAATTATAACTTTGATCCCTTTCTTCGCAATATATCACTCATTTTATTCGATCTTTATATCAATTTTTGAAAAAAAAAACTCTCGTGTATAACGCGTCTACAAAACTAGTTACTTATCTAAGTTTCAATTGTGTTGGTTCAAATAAATTGCTGTTGAAATTTAATTATTATTATTTTTCACATAATCGAAAGCAAAATTTCATGACGTGTCGAGGGAATATTCTGACGTCAGACAGAAGGGCAACATTTGATGAGGTGTGGGGATATGCATGGAACAACGTGGTTCACATGCAAACCATATGGAACTTGAGTTCCCATTTTTATATGCTAGATTTGTTTTCTTCCGCACTACCACTTGCATTGCACACTCAGGTTATTTATTATTATTTAATAATCAGCGATCTGTATATTTAAAAAATGTGTTCTTATCATTATCATACACTGCCATAATTAGATAAAGATAAACAAATTTGTACTAAATATTATAAATTATAATTTTATGTATTATTTTTGTGTTTTATATTATTATAAATATATATAAGTATAAGATTTATAAATTATTATTTAAATTTTGAATATATATCCATCTCGTGTTTTTTAGTAATGGTTTAAAAATGAAAAAAAAGGGTCAGTGGCATAACAGCAATTAAGTAGAATACCATGGGTAATATTAAGGGCCAAAGATAGAAAAGGGAATAGCTTCGGCCCAAAGCAAAGGAAGGGCTGAATCTAGCAAAAGATTAACGGATTTGGGAATTTTCGAGTGACACGTCATCATAAAATATCTGAAATATCAACAGACATGGAAAGTTATATAAATACGCGAACGCTTTCCAAAGATTCCATTTTCATATTTACGAGGAAAAATATCTCTCTCGTTGGCTCGGCCACTCCACGACTCCTAGCTTCGATTATTCGCTTCGCTGCTGCTGCTGCTTCTTCTTCCTCCTCCTCCTTCTTCTATCGGAAGGCGAAACCTGAAGATTTTGATTTCTCTGAAGTGGTCTCTTCATTTATTGTATGCCGTCGAAGAGTGGTGACAAGTTCGTTATCGATTTCTGTTTGCTTTCCTTGCTTTCTGATTTCTTCTTTAAGGTTGTTTTCTTTTTCCCTGATTTTGCCTACTGGTTTTTAGGGCTCTATGGCTCTGGGTTTATGATGTTGGGGTGTTGTGATTGCCTTCTGGTTCCATATTGGCGAGTTTTTTTTTCTTGTTGGGTACGTTGAGGAATTCGATTTAGGGTTTCTGTGTTTCTAGTCGGGGGATAAGTTGGGAATTTTTCATTTTCGAGACGTGTAGTTACTTAGAGAGTCCGTGTTCACTCTCTGCTTTGGTTTACCTTCTGTCTGTTTCCACGAACCATTGGGTTGATTTCTAGGTTATTTAGTGGTTGAAATTTTTGAAATTAGAAAAATTCGACAGGCAAAAAGAAGGTTTTTTTTTTGGTTTTTGGGACTTGGGCGAAAACAGTAGAGATTTCCCTGTTCAAATGGTATGAGTTTTCTGTATGTCTATATATCAAGCTTATTAGTGATCGAAATTTTTGGCTCCCTGTCATGCTGCAGATTGTGAAAGCCTCCTGTTAGCTACTTCGCTCTGATTATACGTTCAGGAGGTTAAATTGTTGCTTGGGAGGTGTGGTTTGCATCAAATTATATTTCACTGTATTGCTGTTTGTAAATTTCGATAGCGGGAAAAGAAAAAGAAAGTGGCTGTTCTCGATCAAGTTGATAATCTCGCTTCTGTGCGGTTTGTTTCTTCTAGGAAAAAGAAGTCTCGGGGCAAACGGGATGGTGCCATAGTAGCTGAGGTTCTCAAGAAGTGGAAAGAATACAATGAACGAGAGGAGTCATCTAGCAATGATGGAGGTAAGGTGCTGGCCCGGAAGGCTCCTGCAAAGGGATCGAAGAAGGGTTGCATGAAAGGAAAAGGAGGACCTGAAAATGGCCATTGCAATTACAGAGGAGTTCGGCAGAGGACATGGGGGAAATGGGTTGCTGAGATTCGTGAGCCCAACAGAGGTAATAGGCTATGGCTCGGTACCTTCCCTAGTGCATACGAAGCTGCATTGGTGTATGATGAGGCTGCGAGAGCTATGTATGGGCAGTCTGCCCGCCTCAATCTTCCGCACATTGCAAAAGGTTCATGTTCAGCAGCAACTACGGTTTCTGACTCTACATCATTGTCTGGAGAATGGGAAGTGTGCACAGTCGAGAAGGCTAATGTTGTTCATAGTGATGTTCAAATTAAAGTAGAGGATGGTAATGGTGAAGCTGCGGTACCTATAAACACAAATAAAGATGTAGTTCAGTGTAGCACGGAGATGGTGGAAGCTAGAGAGCTGGGTTTTACTGATGATCATGACATTAAACAGGCCCTGAAGGAGGGGCCTGAAGGCCTGGGATCAAATAATGAACAGGATGTGAAGGCGGAGCTGGTAGGAGCTAATGATGAACCTATAAATGGCGGAGACAACGAATGGTCATATGGACATGGCTTGACAGAATCTTGGGAAATGTTTGATGTAGAGGAACTGTTGGATCTATTAGCGGACAACCCCCACTCTGCTGAAGAGAGAAAACAAGATTTGGAAGCTGAAAGGCCATCAGACCTTATGTACCAGATGCAGTATCCAGATGCAAAGCTGCTCGGAAGCCTCAACCACATGGAAAACGCCGATTCTGGAGTGGATTATGGGTTCCCTCTTGTGCAACCTAGTGCGCCGGAGACTCACAATGATGGCCAAAGCGAGGCCTTTGGTATGTGCTTACCAGACTTGGGTTTTGGAGCAACTGCGGCTGCTCCTGATATCGGATTTTCTCCTTCATTGCACTAAATGTGTAGGATTGGGAGTTCTGAATGCAATTTCAACCCCTTGTGGGAAGATTGCAAAGTATTCACTGTCCAAACTCTTGGGAATCTGAATCTGCCTGATACTCCTTTGATCGTTTATATACACTCCTCTCAGCCGATACAATTGCAGGATATGAATGATTTGTTATTACTTTCTTTGTGAATACATAGTTAAAGGTAGAGCTTTTGGATAGTTATAGCATTTTGGATCTCTTTCTCTCTCCCAACGGATAAATTGGCCTTTACACCTAGAATCTGGGGTCTCATTTAAATATTGGTCCTGTAGAATAGTGTTGTTATTGCTTACAGTGTGCCAACAAAACTGGGAACTACTCCGGTCGGTAAATCTGTGGACTAAATAGAGAGAGAGGTATTGTCCCTATGACAAGTATTTGCTTTTTGGTTTTACTTCTAAGTTCTAGCCAACGGAATCCTCTTAATAGATTTCTTATTTTCTAAATAAAAGGAAAGGAAAAACTCGTCATCACTCATCATAGTAAGACTTTTGGAAATGAACTCAGCCACAAAATTTGAATATTTCAAAAGGGCATAATTGGCACATTTTGTTGAAGTAATAGTTTTGTTTTTCCACGCTGAGCTATATATCTTGCAAAATGACGGTCTTATTGCTGCAAGTTTCACTTTCTCTTATAATTTTTTTTTTTTTGGAATGGGAAGAAAATTCAAGTTGGGAAAATGATATTTATGGTGCCCCTTTGGTTGCTTTTTTCCTTTGACCTTGTCTCCTTTTTGAATTTTATCATCTTGGAATATGTTGGTGTATTGTATATTTTGAATTATATTTATACACAAGTTTGGAAAATGAAAATTGCTTTATTAAATAAATTTTAAAATTTTGAATTTAAAATATGTATATTTTACTAAAAAATATCAATTAAGAGTGATTAAATCTAATTCTAATTCGTTTGAAATTCTAACTGTAAATTTATATTAACGATAATTAAATTTTAAAATTTATAGATACAAATATATGGATCATTCAAACCAAATCAATATATTTATCTCAAGTTTCTACATTAATTTTAGAGAGAAAGATGAATCACATCCAATCAAGTTGCACCCATAATTAAAAAAAAAAAAAACGAAACCTTGATTTAGAAATTCCATCCGAAGGCAAAATCATTGAGCTTTATCCAAAGACAAAACGTTTAGCAATAGTCGAATGTAAGTCATAGAAATCTCAACGGCTGTAGATTGCCTTAGATTCGAACCTAGGGTTTTGGGACGGGTTCCTCGGGTTCGGGTTGGGTTCGGGTTCCTCAGGTTTTAAAAAATTGAACCCATAAAAACCCATTTGGTTTTAGGGACGGGTTCCTCGGGTTTCGGGTTGGGTTCGGATTGTTCGGGTTCTGAAATATTGAACCCAAAAGAACCCGAATTGTATTCGAGTTCGCTCGGGTTCTTCGGGTTCTTCGGGTTTTCAATGGGTAATTCGGGTGTAAATGGGTAATTGGGTTTAAAATGAATATTACGGGTTCCAAATTTAACATACAACAAATTAAAAAAAAATACAATGCTAAAAATCCATAAACAACAATACCAAGTAAAAATTTAAAAAACGTTCCAAGTAAAATATCCGTAAATTCAATTCATTTGTTCTTGCTCTTGAAGAAGACTTCTACTCCGAAAAACGCCAAAATAAACTACTTCAATCTGAAATTTAAACACTTTTTACGAGTTTAGATTATAACAACAAACAAAGACCAAACAAGAACAAAACCAAACAAAGACCAAACAACAACAGTGTGAGCCTGTCATCCATACATACAGCGCAAATGATACCCATTATGCATGGCATAGATTTATACGAAGTTGCTTAGTTCAAGTGGAAATGAGGAAACGAAATATGAAGGCTTTATGAAAATAACATTCAAAAACTACTGATAAATATTGAAGACCTTCTGATAATGAGCAAACTCATATCAACCTCAGCAAACAAAGACGATGTTTCTTAGCTTGAACAAATTTTGAGGCAAACATAAGCTGTCAATTATGATGTCCACAAATGCAAACAGTGAAGCGAATGCAAATGCTTTTCTTGAGGATACAACATAGAGCCATGGAGAGTGACCTTGACAACAGAGAAGAAGCTATTCTCCCCTCTGACTCCTCCTTACTCAATTCCTTATCTTTGGAAACAAAAGCTTCCAATTTCTCCAGCAAACTACCAAAGAGAGTGGGCATTCCCCCGCTCTCAAAAGTCCGATTTGAGGAAAGAGACGAATCATAGATGTAATCACAAGAACTGTATCCAGTAGCTATGACTAAAACTTGATTCAATTGATTTAAGCTTAAAACCGCATTAAAAATACGAGCACCTGCATTGCAACAATTATCCAAAATATAAAAGAGCCCATTTGTATACTCCGTTTGAACACCGGCCCCATTAATTCCACATGAACTAAGCATAACTACGATTGAGGAAAGTTTTTTTCAAAGTGACGCGATCCCGACTGAATCGACGCTCTAGACTTGGTTAGTGATGGATATGCCTTGCTGCAATGGATTGCACAAGGGTGTGTGGAGCGAGTGGTCACACGAGAGTTGCGGAAGGCTCTCGATTTACCGAGTTCGTCTTCAATGGATATGACGCACCAAGGAAGAACGAACGGATCGTTGGATATGACACACCAACGAATAGGAAGCTGGATATTACACACCAACAACCCAAAGAACTCACAAAGGAATTCAAGAGGAAATCAAGGTTGATTCAAAGGTAAAATTTTCAAAGTTTGATTCTTGTTTTTGCATGGGTTGGCCGGCCATATGTAGAGATACAAACGAAGGAATTCAAAAATTACAATAAATGTTAGGTCTTCATGCAAAAGCCCTAATAAATGCATTGGTTTCTTCAAACAAGAAGATAAACTCCTTGTTGGCCGTGCACATGGGGATGCGTCCTTCTTGTGTCTCGTGTCGGGTCATTAATTAGGTCGCGGGAAATAAGTGACTCGCGGCCTCGTTAAAAACCCGTCGTCGGGAAACCCGGTGGGAAAAAATCGACGAGGGGAAAAGAGTACACGCGGGTCACTTTACCTAATCAATGACCGTTGCGGGTTGAGCTTCGGCTTGGATGAATTTCTTTAGGCTCGTGACTTCACGTGAACTAGCATACTCCTCATGAGCGAATCAGCGTCTCGGGTCGTAGGAATGGCGTCTCGGGTCGCAGTCTCGGCGTCTCGAGTCGTAGGGATGGCGTCTTGAGGCGCGGTCGTGGCATCTCGGGTCGCGGAGATTCCCTCTTCTTCCATTCTGGCGGGTCGCGCCTCCTCAGTGTTGCTGGTCGCGTCTTCAGCATCCTTCGGGATCATATCACAAAGCTTGGAAAATATCCTAAGCAAACCAAGAAATTGAATAAACTGTATACAAAAATCGAAGGTATATGCGGGAATCAAGTTTTGAAGGCTTACGACGGAGTATGAGATGAGGGACGAGCAACGGTCGGAAGGAAGGGCAACGGACGGACGGAGAATGAGGGCGAGCGAAGCGATAGACGGATGTGCAAGCAAATCGACGGGTTCCTCGGGCGAGCAAAGCGACAGACGGAAGGAGGAAGGGCGACGGCGATCAACGGATGGACAACGTGTTTCCCCTTGGCATCCGAAGACTTCAAGATGCCCTCTTCGATGAGTTCCTTCTCTACCAACTAAGCTTTCTGAACTAGCTCAGACAATGATCCATGCCTGATTACTTATTTGGAACCAAAACGTGATAACTCTAAATAATTCTCATAATATTGAGCCACAGCACGGTCACCTTGTGTGAGATTTAGAAACGCCAATCTCTTCACGAGCAGTGTGTGGTACATACTTCAACTTAAAACTTTTTGAACCCAGCCCAAGAAAACATATGCTCTGGACGTTCCCTCTTAATCTTGTCCCATCTAAAAATTTCTTCTCCATCCAAATATTGGAGTGCAATATCAATCTTAAACTCTAGTAGACATCTAGATGATCGAAAGTTCCACTGTAATCGAAACATTCACTCCTCTACCTTCATGGGAGGTATCGCACAACCACAAAATGGCTTTGTACCCCATTTAGCCATGTGATCCATGACATAGAAATACTCTGACGTCTCCACATGCCTCTGATTAAACACTGTGGAGGCACTGATAATGTTAGCAACGGTACTTGTAGGGGAGTATGTGACTGTATTGGTGGTGGTGTCGGTGCCTGTAGTGGTACTTGTGGCGTCGCCGAACACTTCTCTTGGTCATGTTGTCGACTTTTTGCTAATAGCTCTCTCAACATTTCTCTCATGACATCTCTAACTATTCCACTTCGCAATCTTTTTCTCGATGATTGAGACTACGTACAAATTGTGGAACGAAAGCCTCTGCTCATCCCGCAACCAATAGCCCTAGTAACCATCCTCCTTGGTACTATCTGCTACACAGAATTAACTACTATTAGTTTCTATAACTCTAAATCCCACAAGACATTTCAAGACATATGTGGGTCTCATGGCTTTATTAAGATATTTTGCAAAAAAATTTGAAATCTAGTGAAAACGATAAATACGAAAATGACAACCAAGCTCTGTACCAATTTGTAACACCCCATCCCCGAACTACCTCGGGGCTAAGAGTGTCCACCATTAGCCCCAAGAGGTGGTCATATATAACACCACTCAAACACATTTATAAAACAAAAGAAATAATTTATTTCGAAATAAAAGTGGTCCGGAACATATAGCAATGAAATACGTAAAGATCATAGTCACAGTAAGTAAATAAATAAATACGAAATGAAAAATAAAGCTTATCGAAACCTCTTGCATGCCTCTCCAATAAGTCCGTTGTGAGTTCTCATGTTGTTGCTCAACCTCATTTCTCTTTTTCCTCGTCATATCATGTCCATCCATGACATCCCACAAATAGGATGAATACAAAATACGCACTCAGTGAGACCAATACGTGTACGTACTTTGTGCCACGTATTATCCCACTCTAAACTAAATAACATAAAATAACCATCTATAATCACATTAAAAACATACATACAATTCTACCCAACCCGACTGAGTATCCAAATCTAAGACTAGTACCACACCGGATTAAAACACACGGAGTCCACAATATACCCTAGCCATTAGAACAATACAACCATGTATCGCTCAAAACTTTACCACAATCCTAACACAGTACGATATTGACAAATCAACTAATCTGACTAATTTGACGCTCCGTCTTTCGAAAGGTTACCACAACCCCAGCACGGTACGACGCCGACCCTGACGTCGTAGTACTATCATCGTCGACACGATACTCCTCACATGACAACTCTCACTGACACGCTCGCACACGCCTTCTTCTAAAGGCGAGTGTGAAATCACTCGACCAAGCACACTAACAAGATGTTCACTCGGCTTTAACACCGAACCCAAAATATCTAGGTTCTCCAATCCCAACACTTGGTCGAACATCATTTCTCTAGATCATCTCTAATCACTTATACAAATCATATAGTTGTCATGAATGTTCATTCTACAAATCTAGGGTTAAATCCAATTTCTATTTGTAACGTCTTACTTTTCCCGTTATGATCCTATAAATCTTGTTGTGATCATGCATCGTTTTAAAAGTACAATATTTCCATAAATCAACAACAAATCGAAAATTAAGATGGAGAAAATCATCACCTTAGCTTCTCCGATGACTTGACAATTCTTGATAATACCGCTAAAACCAACACCAATCAATTTTTCCTTACTATAGATCCATTCAATTAATCCATTTTCATAATATAAATCTTCGAATCAAGGAAATAATTACAACAAATTGTCTAGAGATTTACCAAAATCTCGATTAGAATTCACCCACGAAGAAGACAAGGTGAAAAACCGATGGTTCTTTCTTCAATTTTTTTTTCTTTCTTCTTTTTCTTCTTTTCTTCTTTCTTCTTCCTTGGTCGAATCAAGGAAATAATTACAACAAATTATCCATGTTTTTTTCTCTATTTAATTAACCTAATCTACGTTGTATGCATATATATATATATATATATACTAATCCTTGGGCATTATTGGGCCTCACATGGCGTCACCTGAATAGTAGAGTCGATCTTGTAGCAATCGTTGGATGATGTTGTTGTCCGTTTGTTTGAGAACATCATCCACATCAAACTTACACGCAAAAATCAAATGATCAGATAATATTTATAATTAAATAAAATATCAATTATGTAATTAAAATTTTACATAACATCATTTTAGGACATTCAGGGTCAATAATCGAGACGGAAGGAAGCTAGTTAAAAATATCGATCAGTGCGTCTATATTCACTATATCATCTTCTTCACAAATATCAGCGGTACTGATATAGGTGAAGGAGGCTGATAGGGTGGCGGATGAGGTGGTGAGGGGGCTCTTGTCGAACCCGCCAATATTCCACCATAACCGAAAAATCATCGAGCTATCATTGTGTTTAATTTGGTTTAAGTATTTAAGAGAGTTTCTGTTTGAAAGAATTTTTATTTTGAGATAGTGTTGAAAATGAACTCTTTAACAACTCATATACAGAATTTTCCAACGGGCACCCATTGGAAAAAGGAACGGATGCCCGCTAGAAATAACGTCACCTCAACGGATGCAATTCATTGACATGATTGTTGGTTTCTCAACGAGTATCCATTGCCATTTCACACGGTTGCCCATTGGCAGCGCACGTTCTCGAGGCAACGGACGACGGAATGACAGTATACCTCCCCTATCAACGGGCATCCATTTGAAACTCAACGGATGCCCATTGAGAAACCAAAATTGATGTTGTAAGTGTAGGATAGCCATGATGAACGTTTTGAACATGCATTCGTTGGACCATGCAATGGATGCTCGTTGGACAGCCTTCAACGGGTATCCGTTGCACTGGACAATTGGGTGTCCATTGGCATGTACCAACAGCTATTCTTTGGCCACCTCAACACTGGCAACGGGCATCCGTTGCGTTTTCCTAACGGATGCCCGTTGAAAATTTGAAAACCTTGAAAATTTTCTAAGTATTGAGCAGAATTTAATATTTCAATGGATTTTTGTTGCCATTTCCAAAGGATGCCCGTTGAAACTTGAATATATTAAATTAAAAAATGATTTAAAAAAGTTAGATAAATGTATATTTTACAATTACACAATTCACATTTCTTCGTAAGTAGATTCTTCGATTGGCGAGTCTTCTTTCAATTGTTCATTGAATTTATCTTCGTGTCCATCTTCTACATCTTCTGATTCAACGTCCTCATAATCACAAATGTATTCTCCATCTCTGTCAATTCTTGCGAGTATCTCCTCCCGATTGTTTGTATCAATTAATCGTATCGGCTTAGGTAAATCAGTTTGAAACATATTTTCTTTTTCATTTGTTCTTATAACTCCTCACAGCTTGATCTTTACTACGGCCCACCACTCCTCTCTTCGAAGTTTCAATGTTGATATATATTGCACGTTACATATTTGATCTGCTTGATCTATTGTGATGAATGGATCATACTTACCATATTGTCGTGTTGGATTGATGTCAATTCCTTCCATAGATTTTTTTCGTTTACCACGTCCTACAATTGGGCCGAACCACTAACATTTAAAAAGCATTATCTTCAATCCAACGAGATCAAGATATTTTACCTATAGGATTTGGTTCAAAATTTCGTAGAAATTATTACTCTCTATATCATTACTAAAGCAAATGCAATAATTGTATGTGCTTCTATGTTTTCCATATTCGTAAGTGTTGAATGTGTATCCACGAGTAAACAAAATTGGCCAACACAAAACAATTCTTGCAGGACCATTAGCAAATCTTTTAACCAGGTAGGATGTCTCTCATCAGAACATTTGACCTATAAAACATAAAAAATGAATATGTTATAACATAATATTTTATTATATATATATATAACGTACAAAGATATGTTTACTTACGTAATCTCTCAACCACAAGCCACAATGTTGAACTTTCATTTTCGTGAATTCATTTGCATTTAGATGAGGATATGGACCCATTACTTCATCAAAGATCTTGTAATGAAAGTTAACAAACATATATATTTAAAACATATATATATATATATATATGTTTAAAAGATCGATTTTTATTGGTTTGTACCTTTCAAAAGGTAATAGATCTTGACGCTGGAGTAATATATATGTGGACATGATTATACTCCTCTGGTGTTAGCCAATATTCTCCGGATCATGTACGTCCAATCGGTGTAAAAATCTCATTAATTTTGACAAATTGCGGATTATATTGATATAGATAGTTTGTGTGATCTTCTGTTGAGCGTCTTTGTTTCGTCGAAATGTGCGACTCAAAATAAAATATGCTAAAATATGTGATTTCATCCAACAAGTATTGTTTAACAATAGATCCTTCAGGCGCTGCTTTGTTTTTTTTTTTCTTTTTTCTTTAGATTAAAGATAAGTCTTTCGAAAGGATACATCCATCTGAATTGAACTGGTCCACTGAGTATTGCTTCATTTGGTAAATATATTGGCAAATATTCCATGACATCGAAGAAGGAAAACGGAAAAAATTTTTCCAATGAGCATAATACTTCATATATATGGTTTTTAATTAATTTCAACTCTTCCCCTTTTAAATTTCTTGAACATATATCTCTGAAAAATATGCTAATTTTGCATAGCACATCCTGAACGTCTCGTTGTAAGAGCTCAGCAAATGCAATTGGAATGAGTCGCTGCATGAAAATGTGAAAATCGTGACTTTTCACCCCGATCAGTCTCGAACCTACAATATCCACACGCCGAGCAATATTCGATGCATATCCATCTGGAAATTTGACGTCTTCTTTTAAACACCTTAGTAATGCGGTTTTCGCTAGCCCAGACAATCTGAATATTGGGATAGGTGCTCTTCCAACTCGTAACTCCAACTCAGATCTTCGACATATTGTCTTCAAATATTTTCTTGATTGTATATTATCCTTGGTTTTCCCCGTCACATTAAAAACAGTGTTGATGATGTGATCAAAAAATTTCTTTTCTATATACATCACATCCAAATTATATCAGTGATTTCCAATATGGTAGTTTCCAAAAAATACTACATTTATACCAGTTATGTCATTCACCTTGGCCTTTTGGTTTTCAATGTCCACGATCTCCACCGCATTCTATTGATTCCTGTAAATCTCCCATCGTGTTTAATCATTCGTAAAGGATTTACGTTTCGGTTTGCATGCATGGTGCCTCTTCTTTTTGTACCACGTTCTTTCAAAAATATTTGATTTTTTAAAGTATGTCCACGGGGAAGAAATCCTCAATGACAATCAAACCAATATGGTTTCTTCCCATGTACTAGTCGAAATGAATTTGTATCCTCCATACAATTTAGACATGACAATCTCTCATACGTGCTCCATTCCATAGGCAGGAAAGCCGCTAATTGTCCACAACAAGACCGCTTTCAATGGGAAATTTTGTTTCGTACTCACGTCATGAGCAAGAATTCCATCATTCCACAAATGTCTTAATTCATGAATTAAGGGTTGCAAAAAAGATATCGAAACTTTTCTTCGGATGTTCTGGTCCTGGAATCACCAACGTGAGTACTTCTCTTTTCAAATACATATCGGGAGGAAAATTATATAGAGCCAAAATCACCAGTCACAGAGAATGTTGACTTCCAAATTGTCCATATGGACGAAAACCATAGGTGAACAGGCAAAGATAAACATTTCTCTTTTCATACGCAAACTCGGGAAATATTTCATTGAAATCTTTCCAAGTCTTACCATCCAATGGATGTTGCATTATCCCTTCGTCCGTCGAGTGTTCTGCGTGTCATCTCATTGACGCAGTGGTTTTTCGATTCAAATAACCTTCTCAACCTGTTTGCTACAGGTATATAGAACATTTTTTTGTACGGTACATATTTACGTGAATATGAGTTCTTTGGACGAAATCTGCTTGCACCGCAAAATTTATATTATAGTCTTTATCATTTCTCCAAAATAACATGAAATTGTTTCTAAAACATCAATTTTCTCATGTGGCATTCCAAAATATTTTAAAACATTTTTATTTCGTAATATGTCTCGGGAGCTTAATTATTTTTCGATAAATATTCACGCATGGTTTTACAAAATTAATCCATGCAATTTTCAGGAACATTGTAGTATGTTTTTATATTCATCAATCTTGAGGACAAAGATAAACGAGACCGTCATCCACGACAACCTTCATATATAGGTTGTTTTGCCGAATCCAATAGGTTGAAAATTCGGCGTGCCTCATTGTGCGGTATCTCTTCTCGTGGCTTCTCAACAACTCCAGGAAAACCATTTGACACCATTTTCTCATATGGATTGGTCGTTGATGCTTCATAAATAACTTCTTCATTTCTTTCTATTTCTTATGCTTCTTGTACAATATCTCTAACGCCATAAATTTGATAGTGAAATAACCAAATTTCGTAATTCTCTACGAAACCCACCTTGTAAAGATATTCGAAATAATTTTTTAACTTCAATACTTCATATTTTTGCATCTTTTGCAGGGATATAACATTGTCCCATGTTCTTGAAACAAAGGTTGCATCGAAGAAAAACTCATCAACTGCTTCAATCCGTGTAAGAATTCTTGAGTAACTTCCTTGGTTACAAGATCTTTTCTTCTATACATCCACTCTCTCGATCTATATATATCTTTATTTGAAGAAGATGAAATTGTTTGAAAATGTATTTGGTGTTGATGGCTTGATGGTAGAAGCCTTGATTTCGATCAATAAATAGTGATTTTTCAACGGACATCCGTTGCCATTATCAACGGACATCCGTTGCCATTATCAACGGACATCCATTGTCATTATCAACGGATGCCTATTGAAACATCACATTAAAATATTCCAATGTCAACCTCGAAATTCTAAATTTCAACATTGATAATGGCAATGAAATTCCGTTGTTTGAGCAACGGACAATCGTTAGAAAATATTTGGGGTTTCTAACGATGTTTCAACGGATCAATGCAACGGATTGTGTACATTGCTCGACCGTTTAAAAATTCAAAAGATTGCAACGGATCGGTGACTGTTGATTATTTTTCGAGCATTTGTTGCAATCTGTTGGAAATTCGTATCAACGCACGGATCCGTTGATCCGTCCGTTGATAATACATTGTTTCTTTTGTAGTGTCAATCCTTCTTGTTTAGCACCTAAAATTTGTAAAATAAGATAAGCTGATGCAAATCTAGTAACTCCAGGTCTCACAATATCTCTCTTCTTGGTATAATTCCTCATCATCGATAAAGTCTTATGGTGAGCATAAATAAAAATTTAAACACCTTAGCTCTTTCTGTTGTTTCCTTAAACTTATCAAGCTTTACAATACTATCCCACATCAAATTTATTGTATGAATTGCACAAGATGTCCAAAATATCTCGGGCATCACTTTCTTTAACAACTTTGAAGCGGCCATGTTATTATTGGCATTATTTGCTACCACTTAAATAACATTATCGACACCAAATTTCTTAATGCATTCCTTCACATATTAAAATATGAATTGTCCCGTATGTGCCTCACTTGAACAATGACATACCTTTCTACAATTGATGCACAAAATCATATTACTCCTTCTTTTTCTATCTATCGAAGCATTCGTCATCACCGAACATCCATTCAAACTCCACTTTTTTTCTTGTTCCTTTACCAGAATTTCCATTCTTTCAACCTCAGACTTCAATAACATGTCTCTTAGTTGGTATTGACTTGGTGGTGAAACACTGGGTCCATATAATCCAATTGCCTCTACCAACATCTTGAACTCATCATTATCAATCATATCAAAAGCAATTGATGAACCTTGTTCAACCTCTCATTAGCAAAAGCATCTTGAATATTTTTTTCCTCAATGTCGATCCTAAACTTGCAAAAGATTACAAATTAAACAAAGCATATCTATCAATAAGGACCTAATACACGAGGTTTCTTTTTCTCCAACCCTTCAATATCTAGCTCTTCTTTTTCATTTTGATCATCAATCGTCACTGAATGATGAATATTCATATCTTTCACTAGCTGTCATTTCTTCTTTTCTTATGCTTCTTTGATTGCTAACCTACATCTTTCTTGTTGCTCAGGTGTTGCGTTAAAACATGCAGAAATGTTTCTTTTAATTTTTGCTTCATGTTGTTTTAACCTATAAATTCCACCAGAAACAACCTTTCCACATAACTTGCACTGAATTTTATCCAAATTATTCGTGTTGACTAACATACCGAATTTCCATCCGACATCATTTGATTTGCTTTGCAAATTTGATGATGAATTACAGTCGTAGAAGTAGAATTTAAAGAGGAAGAAGATGTCATAACCTAATAAACAAAGAGTCAAATCATCTTACTTTCTTAATATAATGAACAAAATTATCTAAAAATCATTCATAACCCTACATTATATTATAAAAATGATTCCAATTTTGTAAATTTTATTACACATAAGCTCGGCAATTTTATTACAGATTCTAATTCACTGTATATACCCTATCTATATACAATCGATCATTGTTATAAAAATCTTACATGATCGTCCTAATCTTACATGACCGTCCTAATCTATATACAATATTCTTCCTAACTGATCCCTAGTCACAACAATAGAAATTCGTTATGGAGAATTTACCCAAAACGAAGACGACGAGCAGGGAGGCAACGGGAGGAAGAAGAGAGCCAATGGTACTGCTGCAAACCCTGACAAGCGACACAACCGGAAGAAGCACATGACAACAGGAAGAGACATGATGGTAGGGAGAGAGGCAACGGTAGGGACACGGTAGTAGGAAGAAGAGAGGTGACAGTTGGAACGAGAGAGGAGAGGCGACAATATGCAGAGTTAGGCGACTGTGCTGTAGAGCCAGACGACAGAGACTGAAGGGAAGAGAGACAACTAGATGGCAGATGCGACGGTGCTCTAGAAGCACTAGACGGAAGGAGAGACATGATGGTAGGGATACAACGGTGAAGAAAAGGGGCGAGCGACACAGTGGAAGAAAAGAGGTGAGCGACAAAGAAGACGATGTGTAAAAGTTTAGGGATTCAAATTTTTTTTAAGACCAAAACGACGTCATTTAAATAAACGCGGGGAAAAAGATAAAAGGCCGCCTAGGCGGTCACCAAGCGACTAACCGGCTGCCTAGGCAGTCCCTCCGCCTAAACTCTGATTTGCATGTAATCGTGGCGTCCGACCTCCGCCTAGCGCCTCCTAGGCCGATTTCTTGAACGTTGGTTTGATATTTCAGAAGTGTTGTAGTTTGTTGCATCGTGACTTGCAAGACCATAAAGATCCTGAAATCGATATAACTTCTAACCCATTACTAAAAACTCGTCAGAAAAATGAAGTGAAAACATGTTTATGTGTCTGACATTACTTTGACCTCAATTACAAGAAAGCGCGTTTGAATTGAGGGATTTGATTGAATGACATAATGCATTCAACGTACAAACAAAGAAGAAATCAGATGTCTAAGTTGAGCAACAACCTATTCTCTTAACGGCTGAGACATCATCTCGGCTTCCAATTGAAATCATATGTCCTTTAGGCAAAGAAGTTGTCGGGTCATCTTCGGCTTCAAGTGCCTTCTTGCTAACAACTCGATAAAATATGCGTTAGAACCTCAGTGAAGGCACTTTCGACATTCACCGCTTCTAGGGCCGAGGTTTCCATGAAAAATGTGCTCTCTCCCGACAAAAGATGTTGCTTGTTCTGTCGAGATGGCTCGAAGGTGGCGCTTCTTTCCAACAAGCATCGCATCCGTATGGTCTCTAAGCTCCTTGAGCCTCTCGACGTTTTTGAACGTGACATGCCTCGTCACGTCATACACAAGCAATGCACCTACGACTCCTATGTAGAAAGCACTTGTGATGGCTCGATACCTAACATAAAAGTATGTCAAGAACAACTAACAATGAGACATGGAACCAACGCAAAAATCTATGTTCGGATTCTCTCTAAACGAAATTATCATATAAATTCGATTTAACAAACCCAAAAATTTACTAAAAAATTTAGTGTTGCTCAAAATCATATATTTGAATATATAGTTAATTTTATAACCGATGTAAGACAACAAAATATATATAAATTCATCACATTTCTTGTCCCGCGGTGTCCCATATTTGAGCCTTGAAGATTTTGTCATCGACTTAGATACTGTTAATGAAATAATTTAGGAGCATAGAATATATTTTGAAAATCAGGTCGTTGAGAAGATAAAGGAGTCAAAGAGAAGAATGAGGAGAAGATAAAGGAGTCAAGAAGACGAATAAGGAGTATAAAGAGGATCAAAAGAAATCAAGATGTGAAAAAAAGAAGGAAGGGTGTCCAGATGGAAAACTGGTGGGTTGACCTGGACACACGTGAAAAATTGATAAGTTAACTTGATATAAAAAGGCAGTTAACTTATTGGGAGAAATATATCAAAGAAGTACGGTAGACTAAGTGAGTGCAGATCACAGAGTTGCAAGTGTACTTAGAGCGATATAGTGAGAAATGGAGAGAAACAATTAGCGTTTATTTACATCTAACTCAGGGGGAGTTATCTGCGGAAATCTTTAGTGCATTGTAAAGAAAGACAAATGTACTTGAAAGATTGATTCGTAAATAAAGCTGGTATTGTTTGATATATTTGGTCCTATTGATTCCAGTTATTGATTAACGTTGTCATTCTATTGTTTTCAATTGGTATCAGAGCTGGTAACCTAAGTTTAGAGTAAATCTAAGAACTGGTTTGAAATCCTAAAAGACAACAATATCGAAGGACCAAGAGATCTATATTCGTTCGGAAAATCAGTCATGCTCGATGCTTCAAACTATGGCTATACTCTAGAGACCATACATGAAGGAAATACAAGTGTTAAAAGAACTCGGCTAGACATTCTGGAACATCAGTTTGAAAAATTGGAAATGGGTGAATATGAAAGCATCAAGGAGTTCAACAGCCGAATGAATGCAATTGCTAATGAAGTAAGTGTACTTGAACAAAACTTCGATGATAAGAAACTTGTCAAGAAGCTACTCAGATGCTTACCAAAGAAATTTCATGCTCAAAAAGTTGCGATGAACATGTCGTTAGACACGGATACTACAAGTTTTAAAGAAATTGCTGGGATTTTGGCGGCCTATGAATTGGAACTTCAACTCGAACAAGGCGAATCAGCAAAGGAAGGAAATAAAGGTGTAGTTCTTTAGGTTCCAAACGAAAATTCGAGACTGGATAGTCTAGAAGAAAATATTGTTTTACTAACAAGAAAATTTGGAAAGTTTATGAAGAAACGCGCAGGAATGAGAAGATCATCTGCAGATGAACAATGAAACAAGAAGGATAATAAATTCGGGGCTCAATGTCATGAATGCAAAGGATTTGGACACTATAAATCTGATTGTCCAAGTATGTCAAAAAGAGAAAGTGTTTTGAAAGGACTATGAGAAAAACAATGCTACAAATGCAAAGGCTTTGGGCACACAAAAAATGAATTATTGGATGGAAATATGGTCAAAAGAAAATCACTAATCACGTTTAGTGAATCAAGTTCAGATTCTGAAGAAAGCAGTGAAGAAGAAAATGCAAATTTTGTGGCATTCAGTGGAATGATTGATGAAGACGAGAACAAGATCAAAGAAGAAGATGATAGCGATGATGAGGATGTAAATGTGGAAACTATTTACAACGAATGGTTAAACATGAGCAAACTTAGCATAGAGTTAGTCAAATCCAAAGAGAAGTTAGAAAAACAACTTCGAGAAAACCAGAAGACTTTAACTCTAAAAGAAGAAGAAGTGTGTTATGTCAAGAGTAAACTTGAAGAAACGAACAAACAACTGAAAATGCTCTCAAATGGCACAGATAAACTTGATCACTTGCTCTCATTAGGAAAACGAAAAGGAGACAACCACAGAATTGGTTATATGGGAAATACAAGTGACACAGAGAATAAATTTGTTTTAGGAGGAGATCTGCAAGAGGATATGAGGCAGAAAGGAAAACAACAATCGTGCAACACACTCAAAGAGGAACATGGTTTCAAAGACTTCAATAAAAACAGAAATGAAAGTTATCATTCTCATGGGTACACTTCAAGAAGGCAGTATCAGGCTTCACATCACGGTTGCAACACTAGAAGAAAAAACAAGTACGATTTCATGGAAAAAATACAAGAAGAAGGTATCAAAGTGTGAATCAAAAGAGAACTTCAGTGACATGTTATTTTTGTGGAATCAGAGGACATAAACAGATCACATGCTACAAAAAACTCAGGTATGACTCAGGTAAATAAATGTCTCCTAAAGTGAAACAAGTTTGGATCAAGAAAAGTGATTTGTGCCGCAATGCTGCATGTATATCTGCTCAAAACGATAAATCTAACATTTGATATTTTGATAGTGGATGTTCCAGACATATGACAGGTTCAAAAGAATTTTTATCAAATTTCACAAAAATCGAGAATGTAGGTAACAAGAGGAAAATCAATGGACAAGGTATGCGATCATCAAATAATTGCTATGTGTGGAGAGCTAAACAAAGAAGTTTGAAGGTGGCGAAAGATTATCAAATGTTGGTAAAATTTACACACTCAAATTTGGTTTGAGGTATTCCTAAACTAAATCTTGGTAATTTTGATATGTGTCAAATAAATGAAACCTTCAGAAAAAACCCTCGATGTGGATCATTTTTAATAGTTCTGACTCTTTGAACTGATTTGAAATAAAATTTGGACTATGTATATAAGAAAGTGAGAATGAGTTTTGGAGTTAATGATCTGTTTATTTTGATCGGGTCTAAGTTGTGAGATATTCAGTTTCAGTTATAACATCCTATGATTCAAAGCTAAGTTGAGCTTAAATACTCCTCTATGTTTACATAAGAGTATACCTAAAAAGGGTAATTAAGGAGCTTGTTATATGAATAAAATGATATCTAAACAACGTCCTAGAAGCAGAGAATAGAGAAAAAAAGGAAAAGATAAAGAAAATAAAAGGAAGAGAAAAGAAGAGAAAAAAATGATAAAAAAAATTAGCTCATAAGTGTACTAAAGATTGCTCAATGTATCTAGTGATAGGTTAAGTACACTTAAACGGAAAAGATAACTCTAAAACTTATTTTTGTTTCTCTTATGTATTCGCCCTTTATTTTACTAAATGTGGTATAAAGAGAACGGATTGCTGAACATTTTTCGGGACAAAAGAGATAAAAATGAGGGAAAGATATGGAAGAACATCAAGTTGTAGAACCTTGTGCAAGAAAAATAATTGATCGATATTTAAATTGGTTTATTTTATATGTGTGACTAATATTTATTGATTTTGAATATCTCATCACACAAACAGGGGGAGAAAATAGAGGTTCTAGCGTTTGGATATATGGTGATCAACGTATGATGAAATAAATGAATCAACAACTTGTGATGATTGTGCTTAATTATGATTATGTTTGACGAATATTTTTTGTGCAAGTTTGAGTTTGAGTGATCAGAAATTCAAAGGGGGAGATTGTTAATGCAATAATTTAGGAGCATAGAATATATTTTGAAAATCACGTTGGTGGGAAGATAAATGAGTCAAAGAGAAGAATGAGGAAAAGATAAAGGAGTCAAAAAGAATAATAAGGAGTATAAAGAGGATCAAAAGAAGTCAAGATGTGAGAAAAAGAAGGAAGGGTGTGCAGCTGGAAAACTGGCGGGTTGACCTGGACACACGTGAAGAATTGATAAGTTAACTTGATATAAACAGACAGTTAACTTATTGGGAGAAAGATACCAAAGAAGTACGGCAGACTAAGTGAGTGCAGATCACAGAGTTGCAAGAGTACTTAGAGCGATATAGTGAGAAATGGAGAGAAACAATTAGCGTTTATTTACATCTAACTCAAGGGGAGTTATCTGCGGAAATCTTTAGCGCATCGTAAAGAAAGACAAATGTATTTGAAAGATTGATTCGTAAATAAAACTGGTATTGTTTGATATATTTGGTCCTATTGATTCCAGTTATTGATTAACGTTGTCGTTCTACTGTTTTCAGATACTACAAGTGACGAACTCAACGCTGATAGTTGAACGAGAATCGTGGCTGAAATCATATCGAGTGAAACGAGAGAGAAGGTTAGATTTTCAAACCTGGGAATCTCGGTTAAGACAACTTGAAGAGGTAACCGAAATCGTCTTCTGGTCGGTATGTTCCCATTCTTCTGTCCTATGATTATTAATTTTCTGTTCCTTTCTTTCTTATTTTTGTTTATTTTTTAGGAGTTTATTCGGACAAATATTAGCCAAACCAAAGATCGTTTTGGCTGTTCCAAGAATCTGGGAAGGTAAAGACTTGTCCCAAACGAGGTTTTTTATCCTCTCTATTTGTTAATGTTCTTCTTCCTCTTTAAACTTTTAAAAATCGGAGAAAATCAAGGCCTCTTCTATATTTTATTGTTAGGCTAAATAAATTTCTTGTGAAAACGATTAATTTTAATGGTAGAGATTATTTTTGAGAAATCTCGAAATAAATTAAGAAAACCGCTAATCTAAAGCTAACTCATGTAATGACGCTTTGTTAAACAAAAAAAAAACATACGATTGAACAACACAATAAAATCAGACTTATAATGAGAAAAATAAAATAAAAATGATGGAAAAGTGAAAATAGAACAGGAAAATGAAAGATACAAAACAGAGAGTGAAAATCTGAGAATTATGTCAAATAAATCCATCATGAGTTAGATAAAGCAATTTCTAATTAATAAACTGTTTGTGTCAGTTTGCACGTAAGAGAAGTTGTCCCACTTGGTAAATCTACAGTTCTTTCCTATACATAACCTATATATATGTTTTATTATAATTATAATAATAATAATAATATTAGTAGTATTCGTTAGGCGTAATTTTTTGTGGTATAAAAATAAAATACTAGGTTTTTATTGAAAAAGTAATAATAATTTTAACTTTGATGGGTTTCCATTCAGGTATTTTGTCATAATGTGTTTTGCATATGAAATATTTATATGTGCCGTGATGACTTTTTAACTGTTTTTAAACATATAAATTTTCAGGTATTTTGAAATATATAAATCTTAGAAAACTGTAATACTTATTAATGGTTTTGCAATAATTAGTTTTAAAATATATTGATATGTCCCAAAATTAGATTAAAACATAAATTAAGTTATAGTTAACACAGTTAAGGTATAATATATTATAAAAACTTTGAATATTTGGATACATTCGAAAAAGTTTGTTGTTTAGGAAAAATGAAAAACTCTTCAATATAATTATAATTATAATTTAAAAATGCATGTAAAAAAGGGTAATAAGAACATTTGATTAAAAAGAGGTAAAAAATGACATGTTGATGATTGAACAACTAACGCTGTTCGTCCATCATTTTTTTTTTCTTTTTCTACTATATTCATGATTCTTTAAAGAGATTTGGTGAAATCTTTAATCATTTTGACCAATATTAATTGGACTATAAATATATCTCACAACTTCATAAAATATACGTTGGATATACGTTTACATATATGAATATATAATTTTTTAAAATATAAATGATAGAATATATACTTTTTCTTTTTCAACATAATATCACATGTTATCTTACCATTATGCTTCGATATACTTGATTATCAACTTATTTTTAGAATCCAAATACTTAATTTTCTATAATTTAATATCTTTTTAGACTCAAATCGTTACATTCACGTGGAAATATGTTAAAAATATGAGTAAATCGATTTAATTCTTGTTGTGGTTTAGTATGAACATTCATCTTCAATTCTAAATTTAGACATCAAGAACAGAGAACGACAAAAATGATAACATGAAAAGAAAAACAAATTTACGAGTTTAGATCAAATATGTTGTTTAATTCTAAGTTTCGGAATGATTTATTTACCGGATTCCAAGGAGAAGAACACCTCCAAGAGAGTACAAATCAAAATAATAAACTAAACCTCACCATCTAACACATAAACATCATTCACTTCTATAATGAATCATAGTTTAAAAAGTAACTAAATATATATACATATATGTGTACATAAACATGCAATAAGATTATATGTGTACGGACAATCATTTTTTTAAATTTGTAACACGTGGATATGTCTATATTTATACAGATTACGTCAAGCAACATGAGTCAAACAGTGGAATGTAGACTGTAGGTCCACGTTTAACATCTGTTTGATTTGATATTACATTTTTATTTCTCTCTTCTTCCTTTGTTTTGACATTTGATTTGATCGAACAGAGATAATAGACCCTAAAATCATTTTTATTTCTCTTTAATTATGTTTTCCCGTCCCTAAAATAATTAATTCAATAAACTATAATCACTTTTTTTTTTGCATCTGTTACGTGCGTAACGTTTGTTCTTTTTTTCCAAATCCACGTGCACTGGGGTCAAAATTCCCAGTCTTCGCAGGAAATCTTGGATCATATATATATATATATATATATAATTCTATATTAGACATAACGCATGAAACTAATTTTCTTTCATTGGGTGTGGTGAAACTTGTAGTTTACTCATCTTGAATACTATTAATCATTTATATTTATCTCTGTAAGACATATGAATATATATATATATTATAGTTCTGTGGGAGGTGAAGAAATTAATGACATAATAAAAACGGAAGACTATGATATATAAAGGAAAATATTGGTTCCAAAACCTAAGTTTAATGTTGTTCAAAACACATACATATAACGTCACGAGAAGCAACTGAACCCTACTACTATGTTATGGATACCGAGAGAGAGAGAGAGAGAGAGAGAGAGAGAGAGAGAGAGTAAAACAAAGTGTTTGTTCAAACCAAATCTTCAAAGCCTCAAAGACCTCTAAATCTGCAAAATGCAGAAGAAATTTCGAGATCAGCGATAAAAAAAGTTAAATATTTGACCCGATTGAGTTTCTGAACTACTGCTACATTATTCCTTATTAATATTATTTTTTAATAGATTTGTGTATTCTTACACTCGAAAGATGCATTACCAAATCCGACGATATACCCCCATATATATTATATATACAAACACTATATAGTGTATATTATACTTGTATATTACTTTTAGATTATCCATGTATGTATGTATATTCTCGAAAAGATCGTCATAGAAATTTTACTATAAAAGCCAAAATTAGCACAAAACAATTAAAATAGCAAAAAAGAAAAAAGTCAATGCTAAGTGCATTGTGTAGATAAATTCGCTTGGTCGAGAATGTTGACCTAATTAAGCCTAACAAAGTTGTCTCCCGCATGCATTTATCCATTTTGGATCCCCAAAGACAATTAAAAGATCTAAAACCCTAGATTCACACCTAAACTCGAATCTATCCATTACACAATAATATTATTCACTCCATAAAAAATAAAAAGGAATGTTCTACATGACACATGCATTAACAAAATCCACACACCTCAAATACCCTTATATATCGAAATCGAAACATTGATTTATTAATACTTTTTTTTTGAAATTGATGTGTTTTTTTTTTGTTGTGTTATGAAATGTGTAAAAGTGTTAGGCTATCAAAACCGAAAATTGTGGTGTGAAAAGTATTTAGAAGGGAAAAAGCGAGAGAACGAGGCATAGAATTACCAGATAGTAGGAGGCACCATATTGGAGAGGTTGAAGCAAGACGCCATACTCGTCAGTGAGAACGGGTTGCCCCGCCGAGTTGATCAATACTGCCTCCTCCGACCCGAACGCCTCTCTCACATTGAACGGTCCCGATATCACCTCGAGCTCCATCTCATTGATAAACACCGTTATTTTCTCCGCTGCGGTTTAAATTAATTTTTCCAATATTGCATGTTAAAAATGAATTTATCCACCTCGAGATTATCATAGTTAGAGTAGCTAATTCCGGATAAAATAAACTTATGATGCACGTATTTGAAATCCTTATGGATGTTGAATTCGTGCATTCATGCAGACGAATTCATGTGATATTCTAAGATTTTGGATGCATTAAACATGACATATCACAAACGTGTTGATCATCACTCCTGTCTGTAATATTGTTGACAGAAGCAATTTATGGTAAGGAGAAACATAAATATAAAAAAAGTAATTTAAAAAATGATGTTACTTTAAAGAGCTTGTCTCCTCACCTTGAACTTGAAGCTGATGATGATCAGAAATCGATGGAACAGTAACAGAAGCCGAAGTAGGAGAAGGTGAAGGAAGAACCAAGTTGTTGTTGTTGTTGTAAGAACTACTAGTCGGAGTAGTATTTGAACTTGTCGTATAACAAAGATTTTGTGGTTGTTGTAACATCCTCATCCTCATCTCTTCATTTTCTTTGACCCTTAAGTCAGTCCCATAACTCACACTATTCATTATCTCACTCAGCAAAAGCCCCGTACAAGGCCCCACCGTCGTGGCCGCAACCGGTTTCTGCTCCTGAGCCACAATATTACTCATCATTTCACCAGAAACAAACCCTAATTGTGACCCTCCTGTGAAACCCTCGAACCCTCCGACGGTACCCATGGTCGAAACCGGGAAGAGAAAGGCCGGTTCCGTCGGAAACATACCAAGAATCGGGTTATTTTCCACGGTAACCGGCCCACCTTTTGGTATAACCGACGAAGGATTGCCACCAAGAGAGAGATTGGTGTTGTTGTTATTGATACTGTTGGAGTTAGTATGATTCTTGGTCTTGTGGTGTTTGGTGGATTTGGGCGATGAAGAGGAGGAAGAGGAAGAAGGGGAAGCCGAATTTTGCGGTTGTGGTTGCGTTTGCGATTGTGAGGGAGAGTGTTTGGAGTTGTGTAGGAGACGGAGTTTGTGTTTGCTTCGGGACTTGCGGTTCTGAAACCAGTAGAAGACGTTTGCGTCGCCGACTTGTCCGTACTCTTGAAGCTGAGCCCTTATCCTCCTAATCTCATCTCTTGGTGGATTCACCATTCCTGAGTTGAAGATCGCTTCAAGAATCCGAATCTGCTCTGGTTTCGGATTCCATCTTGGCTTAGGCTCCGGACTCCGCTCTTCACAACCTTTTTCATAAACAGAATTAATCGAACCAAAAGCCACGGAATTCACTAAACCTTTTATATATACGTACATATATTCGTCGAACTTGTGAATCAACAAAAGGGAATTTAAGTGCAAGATAGAGGATTTTAATTATAAGGTATTGGGTTTGAGGGTTTGTGTAGATATATATACTTACATACATATATATACATATATATATACCTGTAGAGAAAGGAGATGATCTTGAAGGCATGATGGGTGAGTTGATATCGTGTTGCCACTGCTGATGGTGGTGATGAGGTTTGGATTTGAACATGCTTGGCCAGTGTCTGTTGGAAGAAGCCATGGTTGTCGAGAAGAGATACGTAGTTGTCTTGTCTGAGGATATTATATCTTCGTGTCTATATATATATATATGGAAGTGAAGATGATGATGATAAGGATGATGATGGTGTATTGATTAGAAATCTCAGAGAGTTTTGACGCTGAAGAGAAGAGAGTGGAAACAGAAATGCTAAAACAAAAAGGGTTTTAGGGCACTTTCTTATAGCATCACTTCACCTACCCCTTCCACATTTGCACCTCCTCACATCATTTATTACACAGTCATACCCATATCTCACACGCTCTCTATCTCTATATGTGTGTATATGTGTTTCAACATATTTATATATACGTATATAGAATTAGACAAGACAAAATCTTTTCTCAATTTTTTTATATTTAATTGTATTTTTAGGTATTTATTTGAGAAAAATATCTCCACACAAAATCCTCAACAAGAACTCCCTGTTAGCGTTAGAAGAAAGAAAACAGAGGTTTTCTTTTTATTATTTTTTGTGGTTATGAATATTTGTAAAAAAAAATGGAGAGAGAGACTTAATCAGGATTAAAGAGAATATGAATGAAAATTGAAAAAGATGGATATAAGAGAAACAGTGTAAGAAGCCGAAAGGTGTCAAGAGTCTTAGAGTTTAAGGACTAATCATATACCTCACAAACTTAATTACATTGCTAATGGTATTAGTAACGCGATTACGGTAAAATACACAACTTTTCTAATATAGTTTTATTTTAAAATATCTCTACGCAATATAAAAATAACGAGGAGTTATCTTCGTATATGAAGCATAAAATTCTAAAAGTATATAAAAATACGTATATATATATATATAAACATAACCTAATGATTGTGGTCGCTTATGTAAATTGTCTTTGTAAACTAAGGAGCATAAATATGACACCTTAGCATTCAAATAAAAATTTGTCGAACTCGAAATTGATAAAATACAAAAGTTGTGTTTTGTTCCTCTTGTTATCAGAGCTATCTATGAATCTTATATAGATTTATTGTATAACCAAATATTTAAATATCTTTCTAATTTAAAAGATGTAAACAAACTCCATATAATCTTTAAGATATTAACGAATTCTTAAGATTTCTAACATAATA
Source organism: Gynandropsis gynandra (assembly GCA_036759665.1). NCBI lineage: Eukaryota > Viridiplantae > Streptophyta > Magnoliopsida > Brassicales > Cleomaceae > Gynandropsis > Gynandropsis gynandra. Next base: position 4,673,927 of record CM071866.1, on the reverse strand, counting down.
ATATTTCATAATCTTGGAGATATCAACTATAAGTAATCTATATCCGCATTTCTTTTTATCTTCACATATTGATATTGTGGAGTTAACAGATTTTCAAATTAAACAATAATATTTATATTTTAAATATTTTTAATTTTGATAAAAGAAATGTTATTATTTTAAATAAAAATTAGATAACCAACACAATTGTCGTTGGTCTGGCATTCCTTTGCAATGCATCCACATAAGAGTTTGTTTTGAAAAAAAATTTGAATATTGATATTGCGTCAATAAGGTCAACACAAGGATGTGTTACCATTGCGTTTACATAACCTCATACGACGTTTAGTTGAAGTTTTCATCAAATATTTCAAACCAATTTCCAAGTCTCTTTGCGTCGATTTGATTGATAATTTTATTGATAATTTATGTTGAATTCCAGGATAATAAGGGAATATAACATAAAAAAAATATTAAATTATTTTATTTTAGTCTATAAAATATGAATTATTATTTTCAATCTAAAAGAATTCAAAATAATTTTTTTATCTTAAAAACACTAATTTAGGAATATAGTGTTAAAAACACAAAAAATTTTAATTTTTGCCTATAAAACATAAATTATTACTTTGAATCTAAAAAATTTGAATTTTTAAATTTTGTCTAAAAAACACAAACTTATAAAATTAATAATATCCATACACAAACACAAACACTTAATCATATTTTAACTCTTTGATCTTTTAAATGTTGTTTAAAAAATACAAATTTATCAAATTAATCATATCCATACACAAACACTAACTCTTGGTAAATTCAATTTCAACCTGATTTCAATCCGAATCCGAATAAAAAAAATCCAAGTTTGAACAAATTTCAACTCGAAATCTGAATTCAACTCGATTTCAAACCGATTTCAACCCAATTTGAACAAGAATTTCAATCCAATTTCAACCGAATATCCGAATTCCATCAAAGTTTAGTAAGCATTTTAACAAAAAATCCAAATTCGAATCAAATTTTACTCGAAATTTGAATTAACCTAATTTCAACCAAATTTCAACCGAAAATCTGATGGAATTTAGATTTCGGGTTGAAATTTTATTGAAATACTTACTAAAATTTTGTGGAATTTGAATTTTCGATTGATATTAGGTTGAATTCAGATTTTGGGTTGAAAATTGGGTGAAATTCTGATTTTCGGTTGAAATCAGGTTAAAATTGAGTTGAATTCAAAATTCCGATTGAAATTGGTTCGAATTTGGATTTCTTACTAAAATTAAAATTGGACTGAAGTTCTTTCTAAAATTGGGTGGAATTCGAATTTTCGATGAAAATTAGGTTGAAAGTCGGGTTGTTTTTTGTTGAATTTGGATTTCGGGTTGAAATCGGGTGAAATTCGGATTTTATTTTGAAACCGGTTGAAACTCTGTTGAAAATAATTTGTACATCGTAAATACTATAGGAAGTTTACCAAGAGTTAGTATTGGTGTATGGATATGATTCATTTGATATTTTATGTTTTGTTAGACAAAACATACAATTTTTAGGTTAAAAGTAATAATTTGTGTTTTATAGGTAAAAATTAAAAAGTTTGGTATTTTCTACATTATATTACTAAAATTAGTGTTTTAAGGCAAAAAACAATAAATTTGAGTTTTTTTAGATTGAAAATAATAATTCATGTTTTATAGACTAAAATAAAATAGCTGGATATTTTTTATGCTATATTCCCTAACACTAAACCAATGATTATCGTTTATCAACCATTGTCTAACCATCACAATTATTGTGTTAAAAATTTGCATTTTCAACACTAAATCTTGTGTTTTCATGTTAATTTGAGTTGATTCTTTAATCTATTTCTTTACAAAATGGCTAACATCCACGAGTTGGTCAATATATCAAAAACTATACTTGTGAAATACGATCAATTACTACCACGTCCGTACAACTTTTTATGGTGGGAGTGATTGGTGAAAGTGATTTTGTAGTACTGTTATGATCAAACAATGTTTAACAACTAAATGAATTAATCCATAATTAGTTGATGTTAAAACGTTTTTTATTTTTATATTAATTTTTACAATTTTTTAATCCAAATTTATTAGTCGATATCTAACGGGGATTAGAATAACGTTTAATACACTTGTATTTATGTAAAAGAATTATCAGTTTGATTAATATAATAAAAATATTTCAAAAAAATTACGTATAGGTCAAACACATTTAATACAAGTCTTTTGTAGGGTTCTATGATTATGAGTCTAATCACAAGTACACATATCCTATGTATTTTCTTCATCCAAACAAAAACAAAAATCTCCTACATATATATCAACTTTTTTCATCCATTTAAACCAGTTATTTTAATTATTGTTATATAATTATATTCTTTTAATACGTTATTAAACAAAATTCAATTTCGAAAATAGAATGATTGCTTATATTTCTATTATTTTTATATATAATTCATTTGAATTTTAAATTTTGAATTTATTTAAAAAAAGTAATATAGATATACATTTTATACAAAAGTATAAAAATTCATATATCTATATATAAATTTGTACATGATGAATTAATGAATTAATGTATTAAACAAGATTTATAAAATGTAATTCGAAACTAGTTGAAAATCAATGGATTGAACTATACATTTTCGTACTGTATTATTAATTTTATAGCTTTCGGTGTCTGTAAATTTCTAACGTTTATTTGGCTAATCAAATTGTATTTTAGAGTCGAGTATATACATAATTCGATTTAATTGAACTATGATATTACGATGGATGAAATCTAACTCAAAATCAATTTCTTCGTATATTTATATAATATAAAAGATATTTAATATCTTATATGTTGCTATTTGGATTTCATAATAATATTATATAGAAATCTAAAATACAATGGTGAAAAAGATTGGACCAATTTCTCGGTGATGTTTAATGCAAACCCATGCTTCTTCATTACAATTCTTTGCATTGAAATCAAAAGTACGAACTCAATTTCTTCAGAGATTGAAACAGAAGATTCTTTCAAAGACTCCATGTTTGGTTCTGAACTAGAATTTCTACTTATTTCCTTTCTGACGTCTCTTTCAAAATTATATATATATATATAAAGCTCTTGAACATTAATTACGAAATGGGCTACATATATTTTAAAATTATTATTTAAACAAATGTATGTATTTTTGGTGATATTTTTCAGTGATTTCGCAGGAAGGATTCTCTTGGTCACCCTTTGGCTTTAAATCTTGAACAAAACAATGGGTCTGTTTGGGTGTAAGGTTATGCTGTACGAGGAACCAAACAGTTGTTTTACAGATGTAATAAGAAAAATGGAGAAGAAATAAAACTTTTATAGAGGTGTGTATAGTAATTGCAAAAGGAAATTAAGGTCGGTTTATTTTGTATTGACTCGAGGGTCTTTGTACATAGTTCCCTCATTAATTAATAAATTATGAATTGATTGTCAAAAACTGTTTAATACTTTTTTAGTTATTTAAAAAAAATTATGAAATGTTATATACATTACCTTTTACATTTAGCTAAATAGACAACAATATTTTTATGACATTTTATTTTAACATATCCATTTCAATATAATTGCACCAATATTTATTTAAAGAATTCATCATAATATTTGAAACACTATATGTTTGAATATTGGTCAATGGTCGATATGTACACAAAATAATGAAGGTTTGGAATTGAGATTTAATAAATATTGCCATAAATAGGTGCATATATATCTATGTATGTATGTTTGGATTGAATATGGTAATTGGATAATATTTAAAATAAACGACACCGAGGAGTTGAATAAACTTTTTTTTGGTCCTTGGGCCTTTTGCAGCTTAAATTTGGCTGATGGATCAGGAAATAGCGATAAATGCTACAAATAAATAACTCTCCCTTTCCATTCAACTCTCATTGACAAATTATTTTGAGTTTTTTAATTTATAATATTAGAGTTTGTATCGCATAGATCTAAAATTGAAAATATTCATTTTTATTTGATGGAAATTCCATGTGAAGAATTTTACATTAAAAATTATATAAATCTAATACAATATATAAAAATTATCAGTTAATTCATTTACTGCAAAATGATTTTGAATTAAGAAACTAGTAATATTTATCGTGGTATTATAGTTTGGTTAAACCAATTGGTGAGATAAATAGACGTTCGAAGGTCTATATTACACGGAAACATTTGTTTCTATAGCAAACATGATTACAGTAAGCGTTTTTTCTGTGGTTGCAGTTGTTAATATAACTGAGAGGTTTATTAGATAAATGTGCATAATATTTTTATGCATAATGATTTGTATGAAAAGGTGTACATGAAATTATCATCAATATTTAATACAACTCGTACATATTATGTGTGTCATCTTAAGAAATCCGGATTGAAACAAGATCCTCGGTGTTGATTTGCCAAGTTCGTTCAAGTTCTTCAAACGTTTCGTTTTCAACAATCTTATGTTGATTATTCTCTCTTCATGTACTTTTCAGGTTATATTCATCTACATATTTTAGTATGTGTGGATGAATAGATCATTCCAAAAAATTCTCTAGTCGCATTTCAAATATTTCAGGATTGTTTGGGGTCCTGCTTTCACATGAAGAATCTTAGGGTTCTCAAGTATTTTTTGGGTATAAAGGTGACAAGGAATTCTCAGGTTATTTATCTTTGTCAATGAAATCATGCCTTGGATATTATTTCGTAGGTGGATTTTCTTGATTCTGAACCAACAAAGTTTTCGTTTTAACAGAACACAGGTTGGGTTTATCTGATGCCGATCTATTTTTTTATCCCGAATGCTATCGTGGTCGCTTGGTTAACATAGGTATTACTTAGGTCTAGACAAATTACACGAAGAACCCGTCCAGACACGAAACTCGTCCCGATCTACTAAATTGGATTCGGGTAATGAAATCACAATACCTATGGATTTGGGTTCGAGTTTCATTTATTGAAAATAGATACCCATGGTATCCAAATAAATATATAAAATTACTAAAATATCCATGATATTTATGAAAATTACATTAATGACATTAGGTTTATGTTAAAACATGTTTTCCTCATCATCCCTTTCTAGCCTCTTTTGCCTTTGTCTGAGATAGAAAGTCCCATTTACATCTGCCTTCGTCGACCGTCGATTGTCTCTATGTTCATCGATAGCCAACCTTTCTATTTTCGATGATAACCAGTCTCTTAGCATTGTCGTTCATCAATCTTCTGCATAGCTGCATTGTCGTTTGTCGTCGTTCGTCGGTCTCTCTATGATTTTTGCGTTCGTCGTCGTTCATCGTTATGTTGTCAATCATTGATATGATACGTTGTCATTTGCCATTGTATGTCAGTCTATCTACAGTTTTTGTGTTCACTATCGCTCATCGGTCTATCTGCAGTTTTTGCATTCATCGTGTTCCTCGTACTGGTTAGCAGTCTCTCTGCTTGTCGGTGTCTCTGCTTTCAAACATTATTTTTTTATATAAGGGAATATTCATATATTTCCATTTTTGTACCACATACATGTCTCCTCGTGTACCACAAACATGGTATCAAAAGTCTATCATCAATAAATCAGAGAATTCATTCTTATCTCATGGTATCAAAAGTCTAAAAGTCTAACGATAAAAAACGTCGTTTCATTCCTTTTGTATCGCATCGGCACTACACTTCTCCTTCGTTCACCGTTGTCTCGTCTTCGAACTTCTTTGGTCTCCAATGGTTGCCAATGATAGTGTCTCCTCCGCTCACGTCTCTGACACGACATCAATATTTGATGTTCAACAACCGCAGAAAACACTTTTTTTCGTTAATATGACCAATACCACCAAGCTTACTCCCTCAAATTATGTCACCTGGGTCATTCAGGATCGTGCTCTCCTTGAAGGGCACATCTCCAATGTTTCATTGAGGAAAACTCCATTGTTCCTCCTACCAAGATATCTCATGACGGTGCCCTAATTGACCATCCTGATTTATTGCCATGGATGCAACAAGATTGTCTCTTATTCTCGGCTCTTTTTGGTGCAATTTCGATATCTCTTCCTTTTTTGTTGAGTCTATCTTCCTTTTCGATCTTCTGTCCAAGTTTCTTCGCCTCTCCCACGTCTATCATTTCATCATCTTTGTTGTAACACCCCCATCCCGGAACTATCTCGGGACTAGGAGTGTCCACCATCACCTCCAAGAGATGGCTACACGTGTCATTGCTCAAACGCATTTATAAAATAAATGATTTTTTCCAAAATAAGAATGATCCGGACCAAATAGCAAAATAAATACGTCAATATCATAGTCATGAATAATGAATAAATGAACACAAAATGCAAAATAAAACTCATCGAGACCTGTGCACGCCTCTCCCATTCAGTCCGCTGTAAACCTTCATGTTGCTGCTCAACCTCGTTGCTCTTTTTCCTTGTCATACCCTTTCCATCCACGACAGCCCACAAATAGGGTGAGTATGAAATACGCACTCAATGAGACCAATACGTGTACGTAATCTGTGCCACGTATTCTCCTGCTTGAACTGAATATCATAAAATAACGATATATCTAAGGTCTAAACTAAAGATATACAGACAACTCTACCCAACTCGACTGAGTATCCCAAGTCTAAGACTAATACCACACTGGCTCATAACATACAGAGTCCACACGACTCTAGCTCGGGCATACGCTCGCAAAGTCCAAAGGACCCCAGCACACTGAAAATCTCGCAAGGTCACAACGTACCTCAGCTATCAGTACAATACAACGCTCCGTTGCTCGAAAGGTTACCATAACCCCAACATGATACGACGCTGGCAGATCCACTGATCTGACTAACTCGACGCTCCGTCACTCGAAAGGTTACCACAACCCCGACACAGTACGACGCCGACAGATCCACCGACCTGACTAACTCGACGCTCCGTCGCTCGCAAGGTTACCACAACCCCAGCACGGTATGACGCTGGCCCAGATCCAAGTGTCGCAATACTAACGTCATCGACCCGATACTCCTCACGTGATAACTCTCACCAACGCGCTCGCACACGCCTCCTTTCGAAGGTTCGAGTGTGAAATCACTCGATCGAGCACACTAACAAGATGTTAACTCGACTTTGACACCGAACCCAAATATCGACGTTCTCCGACCCCAACTCTTGGTCGCACATCAATTCTCTAGATATCTCTAGTCACTTATACAACTCATATACTTGTCATCAATTCTCATATGACAAATTTAGGGTTTAATCCAATTCCGCTTGTAACGTCTCATTTTTCCATTATGATCTTATAAATTCTATTGTGATCATGCCTCGTTTTAAAAATATAATCTCTTCCATAAATTGATCACAAATCCGAAATTACGATGAAGAAATTCATCACCTTAGCTTCCCGACGATTTGACGATTCTGGCTAATATTGCTAGCAACAACACCGACCAATTTTTCCCTATTAAAGATCAATTCTATTCCATAAATTTCTATAATATAAATATTCAAATTAAGTGAATAATCACAAAGAATTATTTAGAGATTTACCACAATCGCGATTAGAATCCACCCACGAAGAACGCGATGAAAATTGAAGATCATTCTTCAATTTCTTCTTCTTTTCTTTTTCCTTCTTTTTTCTTCTTCCCTTTTCTTTTTTTTCTTCCTCTCTCTCTCTCACTTTTAAAAATTGCACGGTTGTTTTTCTTTTAACCTAATATTTATTAATAATATATATAATTATACATTTTAAGTCGGTGATACCGACTTACCTTTTTTACGGGTATCACATTTGTAACAAGATTGGAATCACCAATGATGCTTCATCTTGCAGAGGCGTATAAGGAAATATTCATACATGTCCATTCGTGTACCACATACATGTTTCCTTGTGTAGCACAAATATGTCTCCTCGTGAACCACATACATGTCTCCTCGTGTACCTTTCTTGGGTTTCACTCATTGTATATATACCCCTGTAATCTATCATTAGTCAATCAATCAATTCATTCTTATCACGTTTTAAGATAGAATTTGTATACACTTTTAGATGTTGGACTGTTGGTTTCAGATTCAGGTACTCGCAGATACCCCGTTTATTGTACGGGTATATAAGTATTGGATACTCAAATCTCATGGGTTCGAATACAAAATCTACTATCCGTTCGAGTTGGGGTTTAGGTACCCTAAAAAATCTGAATACCTATTTGTACCCATCCATAGTGTTAATGGCTCAGATCTAGCGCACAACATTCATACTTTCTCTTAGGTTATGCAATCTCTCTGATCATAGAACATTGGCAAGCACTGTTGCAGGTTCACTACTATTTACGGACGGAAATTTCGGTCCGTCCTTAAATTTCGGACGGATTTTAATCTGTCCGTAACCCTATTTCTGAACCGATTAAGGACTACCACCAATCAGTCCCTAAATTACAGATGAATTACGAACGGATTTTTTATTTTTATTTTTTTAAAAATTATTTTTTATTCGTTTTATCACTTTTCATTTTTTACAAAAAAATCGGATGTCCTAAAATCCGGAGTTTTCGTATTGGTACGAATTTTTTTTATTTTTATATTATTTTATATATTTTTTATTTTTTAATATTATTTTTTTTGAAAAAAAATATTTTAAATAAAATTATATAAAATTTGATTTTTTATTTTTTTAAAATTTGTAAAAAATATTTCCGGACGGTGTGGTGCTCGTCCGGAAAATTTTCAAATAAATATTTATATTTTAATTAAAATTAGTTTTTGTTCGAAAATAACAATTCAATTAAACAAACAAAAAAAATTCGAATAATTTTCCGGACAGACACCTAATCGTCCAGAATTTATTTGACAAATAAAATTTAAATTTTTAAAATAATTAAATAATAAATAAATAAATAAAAAAATTATAAAGTCATCCCTAATCCGTGTGGAATTATTTTTATTTAAGAGATTTCACTCTCAATTATTTTATGTGGTTATCTCATGGGGATAATTTTGCACCACACAGTAATAATGTTATTTACGATTCTAATAGGGGTATTACACATAATGAGGTAATTGAGATGAGTTAAGATGTATAAATGAACGTTTATAGATAACGGTGCACGAGTTACATTGTGAATTGCTTGGAACTCGTGGGTTAGCCCGCATATCACGTTAAGTGGAATTTGAAGACCGTAACTCGAACTCCATAATAAGATGCTCATGGCTTGTGGTTTCATCTGCGAGTGACGTTTAATCTCATTTAATATTCAATAAATTTTGATTTTTCACCGATAATGTTCTCAATTCTAATTAAGATTTTAAATTTAGAATGTCACATAGATTCGTAAGAGGAATGCTATGGTACTTAGAAAAATAAATTTTGAATATGTAATCCACATATATTATATAAGTCTAATCCACTAAAACAATGAAATGTTACAATTAGACGTGGCCAAAATTCAAAGAACATTGGTGGAAGGTGTTTGTGGTACGCATTTAATAATAATCATTTGTAACAATTTATTAATAATTATTTTAAATATTTAAATTAAAATTTAATTTCATCAAAATTCATATTAGAATCTAGGGATTACCAGACTAGTGAAATTTGAATTTAAGTGGGTCACACGTTTAAAATTTAAATATCTTGTCAACAAAATAAAACATGATTGATAGAAAAACGAAAATATGTGTGGATGGGTTCGACATATGAAAAACAATGTGTGCGTATTGGGATGATCCTGAAGCCAAACAAAAAAGCAAAAAAATATGTCAATTTTATTAAGATCTTGTTTGTTCACTGTGATGTACAAACAACTGATACATTTTAATTATTCTGAAGATTTTGGAATATGTTATCTTTTAACTATATGTTTTTAATGTATATGGTCGTAATTTGTTTTAGGTAGAAAAATGAGCGAAACCAACATATTTTGAATTGCTCAAGCGAATGTCTAAGTAATTGAATAGTTCTTGGGTCATTACCAAAGCGCAACAAGTTCACGATAATTTCAATAAGATGGCAGCCGAATGAGTGTATCAAATTTTTTGCCAAGAGAAGATAGTTTTTAATCGTATCTAAGCCAACAAGAATTGAATGAGACTCCTCGAGGTAAATGAATTAAGTTTCTAATATAACTTCTAACATACATTTATAATTTCAATTGTATAGTATTTTGTACATTGTTATGTTGTACAAATACCAAATTTTCGGTTTTGGAGAAATAACGTCACAATGCACAACTTCTTTGAAAAGTAAATTTATAAGAACAAATGAAGATATACACAACCAATTGATTCAATATTAGCAAACGTTAGATGCCATGCAAAGTAGATTGGAGATCGCTGAAGGTAAATTGGAGGTCAATCAGGTAAATTATGATCATCACAAATAAGGTGAAACATAATAACGCAAAAGTTGAATGGCTAATGCATATTCTTAACTAAAAATGCCTACAATTGATTGAGACGAGGACAAAGACGAAGATTCACAACTTCCAATTTAATTATAGGTAGTTTTCTATATATATGTTGTTATCTAAGAATAATTGAGAACAATTTAAAATTCAATATTTTAATTTTTTAAATTTTAAATTTTAAAATTATTTTTTGTAGTCGCCAAAAAAGTTCTGGATGGATGATGTCATCCACATTTATTTTGGGGAAGACAAAAATTTGCAACGGTGCCTTCTGTTGTGAATTAAAAACTTTCTAGACAGTGATGACATCCCTTTAGAAACATTCCGATGACTTTTTGTTGGTATTTTATGACAAAATTTCTTTTGTAAATTGATCAATTTTACAAGCGTTTTTTGGACGATTCTTTTATCTGAAATTATATTCATATTCTAAACTATGTTATTCATTCGAAATTTCAGACAAATTGATATTACGAACAATTATTTCTGGACAATTATCATCCATGTACAATCCATTCGAACGAACTACGGACATAAATCGCCGTCCTAAAATTATATTTTTCTTGTAATATTATGTTCATTGTAAATTTATGTATTTTAAATCATTTAGTAATCAATAATCTTATGATACATTAGTATCAAGCGAACTTTTATACTCTCGATCCATCTAAACCTTTGGCTCCAATTCAGATAGAGCATTCTATATACTACTTCATAATTGTGAAGTAAATTATTTTGTTTCCTCTTTTATATCAATAATTTTTGTATATAGTATGCACATAAACCTAAGAGAGATTTATCATTTAAAATGATATTTAGTCAATAACACAATTCACAATCGTTTTCTAAGCATGTGAATCCACAATTGCTATTTTTTGGATTCGCATGGGATAAATCCACATTTCATATACAATAGTTTGTAAATTGTATAAAAATCAGAAATCTAATGTAAATTATTGATAGATTTCATCATAAAAAAATATATAGTGGAAATCTTAAATCCTAAAACCTTTCAAACATAGATAAAAGAGTAGTTTAAAAATTAAGAAATAACATTGTAGTTGTTAGGTTCCTACATAGGATGCGGAAGCGTATTTTACAATCCATATTCGAGATCTAGTCATTTTCAGGATTGGGTTCGAAGGGTTTTGACAAAAACACGAAGAACGATTCTGATGTTACCTGTTATTGACAAATCTGACAGCAACAGAATGTTAGACTTGAACAGACAAGCCCTCTACGTGTATCCACGCCGAGATCGGGATCTGCGGTCAACGGTTGGCGTGGATTTGATCGGGAACGAAACTGACCTTACACGTTCTTCGTTCTCTCCGGTGGCTAGGGTTTTTTATCTGAAAAAAGAATGTGTCATCAGAGAAAACCTGTTTCTCTTACGTATTATTACTGAACTTTTCAGTAATTACGTTTTGACTTCTAAACTTGTTAATATCACATAATAGACATATAACTTTCAATCTCTCACTTGCCTTTATGTAATATCTCAAATAGTTGAAGTACATGTATCTCCATACACATACTTGCCTGTACATCTAATGTACAACCCTCAAGGAGAACCAAGTACAATTATATTTTTCGGTGCTAGAGAATGAATATAATTTCATACCACACTGATTGTCTAAAAATCACAAGTAGATACCGAGACACTCGTAAGCGTGTGACCTCGTAGGTTCACCACTAAACTGGTAGCCAATTAGTCTCCACTAATTAACCAGTCGAGGTTGGTGTCTAGCAACACTCCTCGACGACCGTATAACGTGAAGCAACATCCTTACTCAAAACGAACCAAGGTGAAGTTGACGTTAGTATTTCCTTCCATCTTTACAGCTCTGGATGCATCCTAGGAATGGTCATAACTGTCAGCCTTACAGATCATCAACTATGTTTCATGCCAATCATAACTGACTATTGAATGAACCTAAGAAACACCTTTCTTCATTTATTGAGTGTACTCTGGCCAGAGATTTGTACAGTCATTGGAATTACTAACAACATAGAACTCAAACTCTTACTAAGAGTTGACGGATCCCATATTGATTAGTCACCAACTACGCAAATATCTAATTATTCCCAAAATCTATCCAACTAGTACTCTAAGATACTAGGTGTTCAGAATCAAAGAATAATAGATAGAATGCTAGTTACTATGCTGATCTCAGGTCTTAGGAAAGAACTAACAATCTAACCTTCTGGAGAAATCTCACTGACACTTCATTGGTAATTTAACCATTAAGAATTTCTCCCTTTAGGTTAGTTCAGTGATCACATCATTATGTGTATCACTCATATATGTGATTTAGTAAAAGAGATCCACTAATTTCTATCAACATAGAAACCTATCACATATATGTTGTTCTTTCCGGATCACTATGGTCCAAATAGTGATCCTCCAAACAAGAACGTTTCAGATTAAGTTATACCAAAACTTGATTCTCTTTATATGATCTCTATCATAATATCAAATTTTTAGATCTAATCTCGGACTCTATCATAGACCTATGATAAAAAAATAAAACTGATGTCTAAATATTCATAACTCGCTACTAGTCTATGTAACGATATCTAATATGCTATAAACTAATCCTAGCTCGTCATGTCTCTCAATTCGATCCTCAGCTTGTGTTTGTCAAAATCTTTTGACCCAAGCGCCTTCGTGAACGGATCTGCTGCGTTTTCCTTTCCATCCATCTTTGGGATTTTTACGTCCTCACGCACAATGATCTCTAGTGTCAAGTGATACTTCCGTATAACATGTTTTGATTTTTTAGAGACCTTGGTTCCTTCGTCTGGGCAATAGCCTCGATGTTATCACACAATAAAGGAATCGCTTCCTTTATCGAAGGCACCACACCAAATTCATTTATGAACTTTCTCATCCATACCGCTTCTTTAGCTGCTTCACAAGCCAATATGTATTTCGCTTCAGTCACCGAATCGGCTATAGTAGCCTGCCTGGAACTTTTCTAACTTACTGCTCCTCCATTCAGACAAAACACATAGCTTGAAATGGATCGGCTATCATCCTTGTCTGTCGAAAACCTTGCATTAGTGAATCTTTCTAACTCCAAGTTAGAACTACCATAAATGAGGAACTGGTCCTTAGTCCTACTCAAGGATTTAAGGATATTCTTAACAATCTTTCAGTGTTTCTTACCAGGATTTCCCTGAAATCTACTCACTACACTTAGCACGTAGGTTACGTCAGACCTAATACATGTCATGGTGTACATGATGGCTCCCACTGCGCCAGTGTAGGGAAGCCGACTCATGCGTTCTCTTTCTTCCGGGGTCTTAGGACAATCCTCCCTAGAAAGAGAAATTCCAGTGCCTATCGGTAGATAGCCCTTCTTGGAATTTTCCATGTTGTATCGTTTCATAATACTGTCAATGTACTGGGATCGTTACAGGCCAAACAACCTCTTCGATCTACTCCTACAGATCTTTATTCGTACAATATAGGTCGCTTCTTCTAGATCCCTCATGGATTACTGATCAGACAACCACGATTTTATCTCTTGCAACACAGGAATATCATTCTCTATGAGCAATATTTCATCCACATAAAGTAAAAGGAAAACAACCGTGCTCCCACTAAATGTCTTGTACACGCAAGGTTCTTCATCGCATCTAACAAATTTGAACTCTTCAACTGCCTTGTTAAAGAGAATGTTCCAGCTACGAGAAGCTTGCTTGAGTCCATAAATGGACCTTTGAAGCTGGCATACCATATTACTTTGATTTGGCAACGTGAAACCCTCAGGTTGAACCAAGAAAACCTCTTCATGGAGCTCTCCGTTAAGGAAAGTTGTTTTCACGTCCATTTGCCAAATCTCATAGTCATGGAATGTTGATATCACAAGCAGAATCCGAATTGGTTTGAGCACTGCCACATGGAGAACGTTTTTTCATAGTCAATCTCTTCTTGTTGACTATACCCCTTGGAAACTAGACGAGTTTTGTAGGTCTCTACTTGTCCATCTGCTCCAATCTTCCTCTTGTAAACCCATTTACAACCAATTGGTCTGGAAGTCTCTGAAGGATCAACTAAAGTCCATACTTCGTTGATCTTCATGGATTCCATTTCGGATTCCATGGTTTTCCACCATTTCTCAGAATCTGGACCTTGTATGGCTTCTTGGAAAGTCAACGGATCGTCATCTCTATGATCGATCACGTCCTCCTGCACCAACAGATTAAGTCTTTCAGGTGCACGTCGAGAACGTGTTAACCTTTTCAAGGAAACCTGTGTAGCATGTCCAACCTGCACCGGAATATCTTGTTAGACTTGTTCTTGAACTGGCTCTTGAACTAGTTCCTGAACTGGCACTGTCACTTCAACATTTGAAGATGAAGCCCTGGAGCATAACGACATATCATCCAGCCAAGACTGCTCATTTGACATCTCATGTCCCTGAGCTTGCGTTGATTCGTTGGGTTCTTGAATTTCGTCAAGAATTATTTCTCCACCATGAATTCCTTCCTCTAGGAACTCCATTTCAAGAAAGGTTACAGTTCTGGCCACAAACACTTTGTACTCAGACGGGTGATAGAAATAATATCCCATAGTTTCCTTGGGATAACCAACGAATCTACACCTATCAGACCTAGCATCTAGCTTGTCTAGCTGAAGTCTCTTAACAAAAGCCGGATAACTTCAAACCTTGATATGATTCAGGTTAGGTTTCCTTCCCTTCCATTTCTCATATGGAGTCTTAGAGACTGCTTTAGTGGAAACTTTGTTTAAGATATATGCAACTCCTTCTAAAGCATAACCCCACAAGTTGATTGAAAGATCTGTGAATCCTATCATAGATCGGACCACATCTAATAAAGTTCGATTTCTCCTTTCGGACACACCATTATGTTGTGGTGTTCCAGAAGAAGTCCACTGAGACAAAATCTCATTTTGCCTTAGATAATTGACAAACTCACGACTTAGATATCACCACCCCGGTCTGATTTCAACAACTTGATACTCTTTCTGGTTTGTTTCTCCACTTCACTACAAGATCTCTTGAACATTTCAGAAGATTCGGATTTGTGTTTTATTAAGAACACATATCCATATCTTGACACATCATCAGGGAATGTGATGAAATAAAAATATCCACCCTTGGCTTGAACCCTCATAGGTCCACATACATCAGTATGTACCAATTCCAGAAGTTCTGTAGCTCTCTCTCTGGTTCCACTAAACCGAGATTTAGTCATCTTACCAGTGATAGGACTCATAAGTTGCATAAGATTCAAAATCAAAATGGCTCAAAAAACCATCCTTATGCAACCTGTTGATTATCTTCTCACCGATGTGACCAAGTCTACAATGCCAAAGATACGTTTGATTTTGACGATCATCTAGCTTTCTCTTTGGTCTGAAACATGCATGTTAATTAATTCAACATCAACATCAAGTAAGACGTAAATACCTTGTTGTAGATAACCATTCACACATAAATAATCACCATGATAAATAAATCAAATGTTATTATTGAAGACTGTTCAAAATCCACGTCTATCGAGCTTAGAAATAGAAATAATGTTCGAAACAAACTTCGGAAAATAATAACAGTCATCTAATAGCAAAGTTTTGCCCATAGGCATAAAAAGAGAAATCGATCCTACGGCTGGAGCAGCAACACTTGCGCCATTTCCAACCTTGAGACGAAATTCTCCCTTCTTGAATCTTCTACTGATCCTCAGCCCTTGCAACATGTTGCAGATGTTAAAACTGCTACCGGTATCCAATATCCATTTATACGAATCAATAGTAGTCAAGGAAATCATGAAAACATTTTCCATGGACTTCTTACCTCGTTTCTTACCATTTAGAGATTGAAGGTATTCCTTGCAGTTCTTTTTCCAGTGCATGTTCATCTTGCAGAAGAAGCACTCAGCATCTGAATGGTCGACCTTACCAACATCGCCCTTTGCCTTGGTCATACCAGCTTTGGGCGTGCTCTGCCTGGTCCTGGGCCTTTTCTTGCCCTTCCTCTTTTACTGAGAGGATTGCCCAACCATCAAAATAGATCATGATTCCTTCTTCCCAATAGAAATCTCCTTCTCATACTAAGTGAGCATATTGTGCATCTCATGCAGCTCGACATCCAGCTTGTTCATGTTGTAATTAACAACAAACGGGGAGGAGGAGTCCAAAAGTGTAGGATCATCTCCTGTTGCATCTCTTTACAGAAGGTGCATCCCAACTTCTCAAGTTGTTCTATCAGACTTATCATCTTTAGAACATGGGGTCCTACAGAAGAGTCCTCACTCAGAGCAGACTTAAATAAAATCCCCGAAAAATTATGCGACTTTGTTCTCCAAACATCTTCTTAAGATATTCCATGATCTACTTAGCATCTATGTGCTCATGCTGCTTGTAGAGTTCACCACTCGTCGATGCCAAAATGAGGCACTTTACAGTAATGCATTGCTTCTCATACTTGGTAGAAGCACTAAATGCATAATCGTTTGCTGGATCTGGTGTAGGTTTATCGATCACATCGATCAGCTTCTCATTAGTTAGTACAAGAAGTAAGTTGCATGCCATTCATCGAAGTTTTCCCCAACAAGCTTGTTGGTCTCGAGAATATGACACAGATTGAATTGAGACATTTCAAGAGATCTGAAAAATAAAAGAACATAAATAGTAGAGAGTTAGATATCGTAAATATCATAAAGACATGTACTTTATCTAAATGATATGCACACTAATCACTCTTACAATAACATCAGAAATCTTATTTTTCATTATCATTAATTTGTACCTATATGTCTGAGTCCCATGGTAGTCAAGACGTTTCCCAACCATATAAAATATGTTCTTTATAAATTTTATCCCCATAAAAATCATAGTTAATAAAGCACAACTCTATATCACATAGTCACCTGGTAATCAGGTCGTCCCTATGGATATAGTTGAGCTCATCCTTGAACTCATGGTCGGATAACAATTAAGTTCTTGCCCCCGGGTAGTCTAGGCGTCTACAAGAACTAATTGTTCCCTCCCACTAGACATCTAATATCATAGACATATGAATCAAATCCTTGAACTACATGCCTTCTGGTAGTCAGGCCATACCATGTAAATAAGAGCCTATTCATATGTCAACTCAGAAGGAAAAACCGAATGATAAACAATTTATCATTTAAGAACTCAATTATTTGGACTTTTCGAGACTCGTAGACATAGGTTGATCGAGTTGACACTCAAATCGATCGATTCAGACTATAATTCGATCGAATCGTCGTATGTTTCGATCGACTTCGACTCTCAAAGAACCATTCGATCAACTTTTTTCCATACAGGTCGATCGACTTCGTCTCATGAGTCGATCGAGTCACACTTTACGAAGCCACCGACATCAAACATCGACTCTTGGAGAGTCGGAGGAGCACTGAACACAACCCTAGCGATCGACTCACCACCACGACCGCCGAGAAGCTCCTCCTCGATGCTGGCGGACTCCTAATCATCCCACACCAGCTTCTGCACAACCATCACGTCGTTTGAGATGAAACCGTCACGCCGTTTTGGGATGAAAACGTCGTGTCATCATCGACGGACGAATGAGTCGCCGATGCTATCGAGGCTGAGAAATGCCTCGACTGAACACCCCTAACGGACGACTGCTAGATCGCTGGAGGCACCATCGAGAAGCCAGATTTGTCACGTCGTTTTGGGCTTCACGGCTGAATGCCCGAGTCGCGACATGAGACGAACAAAGTCGTCGCATCGCCTAGGGTTCATCCCTGAGAGCCCGAGTCACGACATGAGACGAAATTTGATCCATTTTTTACGCCCAAAAACCGAATCCAAATCCTAGAAATAAACGACCAGACGCTCTGATACCACTGTTAGGTTGCTATGTAGGGTGTAGATGCGTATTTTACAACCCATATTCGAGATCTAGTGATCTTCAGGATTGGGTTCGAAGGGTTTCGACAAAAACACGAGAAACGATTCCGATGTTACCTGTTATTGACGAATCTGACAGCAACAGGATGTTAGACTTGAACGGACAAGCCCTCTACGTGTATCCACGCCGAGATCAGGATCTACAGTCAACGGTTGGCGTGGATTTGGTCGGGAACAGAACTGACCTTTCACGTTCTTCGTTTCTCTCCGGTGGCTAGGGTTTTTAATCTGACAAAAGAATGTGTCGTCAGAGAAAATCTGTTTCTCTTACGTATTTATATTACTAAACTTTTCAATAATTACGTTTTGACTCCAAAACTATTTAATATCATATAACAGACATATAACTTTCACTTTTAGTAATATATAGTGTAATTTTCACTCTTTCTTGTAACAACATTGTAGTATACCATCAATTAATTACAAGTGAAGTTGTCTTTGTCAAAACTATATTACAGAATTGTTCATCTAAGACCAACAGTATATGAAATCTCAACTTATTTTTACATCATTTAAAACATAAGATCGCAGAATTCTTATAGCAAATAAACTTTTGAAATAGAAAATATATTTGAGACTGTAGTAATAAAAATACGACAACAATTATATAAACTAATATAGTATACAGTTTCATATTAATAAAAATATATCTTAACTCGTACATTTTTTTATCATGTTTGCATACTAATTAATTTACCGAAATTATATTTTGCAAACTCTATAAATAATAATTAATGTAATTTTCATATAATTTATATAGTCAACAGACCGAACAAATACATATTTTGAAATTCTTAATAATAAATGAATATAAAAAACTGAATAAATTTGAATGAATCATTTTATAAAGAGATATTTCTATGTCAGCTATGTATATATCCCAAACTCTTTTTTATATAGAGTAATTAGGTAAAATAGAAACTTAGGAGGTTAACTGGGTCGTCGGCATGCATGTTGATTCTGATCCAAACAACATAAATATAGACGTTCGGTTTTTGAGTCCATAAACAAAACTAATTGATGAGCTAAATCAAAATTTTAATCGATTCATATGAATTAATTCATATAGATTATGAATAAATTCGTAGATTATATTAAAATTATATTATATATAATTTATATACATAATATTAATTATATATTATTATAATATTTTATGGGACATAATGTAGTTACGGAATTTCAAAAAATGAAAATAATGTTATTTTATCAAAAATAATGTTATTTTGCAATCTAGATAAAATATAAAATCAAAATATTTAAAATAAATATATTTAATATTTTGTGTCCAAAATCTTGAAAAAAAAACTGTAAAAAAATTGATGTTAATAATTTAAAAAAAAAGAGTAAAAACAACAAAACCTATATATCAACCAATCACGATTAATCCATCTGTATATTAGACCCTCAACTGTACAACTTAAAAGAGTAAGATAAATATACATGTTGCATATTTATATGCGAGTATGTATAAGAGTGTAATAATATAGATAATATAGATACATACAAAATATGAGGTCAAATCGAGAAATACTGAGACGACATCGTATATAGGAAACTGACTGACACTGGATATGAGACAACTATTGTGACCCAAAAAAAAAAGCCAGAATGTGTAATAAAAAACAGTCGTTCAGTATAAACCACTGTAAGTCTAACTACACTTCTCCATCTCCTTCCTCCCCTCCTCATCATTTCCTCCTTATTATCTAACTTTTTTCTTCCTCTATTATTACGATAAAAATTATTAAATTTATTTATAAGCATTAAATTCAACTACAGATCGACAACTCAGCCATCTATATGTGTGCATTTGTTTAACTTTTTTTTTTCTGGATAACATAATTGGTCAATTTGACGAAAATAATGGTTGACGGTTTAACGTTATAAACAAAAATTTCAAAAGTGTTATGGATATTATGTGGTTAACAAAAACAGTATTACGTTGGTGATTTCGGAATTTTCATCATTGTTTAAGTTCAAACATTATTATTTGTCAACAAAATCATGCAAACTAATTATAAAAAAGATAAACACTTTATAGGTATCTGATAAAAAACTGAATTATATGCATGTATGTAACACCCCATCCCGGAATAATCTCGGGACTAGGAGTGTCCACCAGAGGTGGCTACACGTGTCATCATTCAAATGCATTTATAAAATAAATATAAATGATTTATTCCGAAATAAGAATGGTTCGGACCAAATAGCGAAACAAATATGTAAATATCATAGTCACGATAAATAAAATAAATACGAAATGCAAAATAAAACTTATCGAGACCTCGTGCACGCCTCTCCCATCAGTCCGCTGTGAACCTTCATGCTGCTACTCAACCTCGTTACTTTTTCTCTTCGCCATATCATGTCCATCCACGACAACCCACAAATAGGGTGAGTATGAAATACGCACTCAGTGAGATCAATACGTGTACGTACTCTGTACCACGTATTCTCCCGCTCGAACTGAATATCATAAAATAATGATATATCCAAAGTCTAAACTAAAGATATACAGATAACTCAACCCAACCCGACTGAGTATCCAAAGTCTAAGACTAGTACCACACTGGATCATAACACACAAAGTCCACATGACTCTAGCTCGGGCATACGCTCGCAAAGTCCAAAGGACCCCAGCACACTGAAAATCTCGCAAGGTCAAAACGTACCCCAGCTATTAGTACACACTGAAAATCTCGCAAGGTCACAACGTACTACCACAACCCCAACACGGTATGACGCCGGCCCAGATTCAAGTGTCGCAATACTAACGTCATCGACCCGATACTCCTCAAGTGATAACTCTCACCAACGCGCTCGCACACGCCTTCTTCCGAAGGTTCGAGTGTGAAACCACCCGATTGAGCACACTAACAAGATATTCACTCGGTTTAAACACCGAACCCAAATATCGACGTTCTCTGACCCCAACACTTGGTCGCACGTCAATTCCCTAGATCATCTCTAGTCACTTATACACTCATATACTTATCTCATACGATAAATTTAAGGTTCTACCCAAATAGCATCCTTACCACTTTGCGTCTTTGGAAGACCCATCACGAAATCCATGTTAATATGATCCCACTTTCATTCAGGGATTGGTAGACTTTGTAATTTCCCGATTGGTACTTGTTGCTCCGCTTTAATTAATTGACACGTTGGACATTTTGCTAGCCATTGAGCAATGTCCTTCTTCATCCTTGGTCATTGATAAAGCTGGCGAACATCCCGATACATCTTTGTCGATCCCGAAAAACTTAGATTGATGAGCTTGGCTCAGAATCTCTTCTCTGATCTCTAGATCATTCGGTACACAAACTCGACCACTAATCATCATTAGACCGTCTTCCCTGATCTGATACAACTTGTACCTTAGGTCTTGCCGATTATTACGAATCTTCTGTAACCTCTCATCGAATAATTGTGATGTACGAATTCTACTCAATAGACCAGCCTGATTTACGGCTTGCAAACCGACACTCTCGGACTCAGTCTGCACTGCCTCTAGTCTCAAAGCACTTATCTCGCAATCAAATCCCCGAATTCTTGCATAGTCAAAACCTCAACTCTTTTACGGCTCAACGCATCTGCAACAACATTTGCCTTCCCCGGATGGTACGCGATGTCCACCTCATAGTCTGCGACAAACTCCATCCACCTTCTCTGACGCAAATTCAACTCTGGTTTCGTAAATATGTACTTTAGACTCTTGTGGTCCGTAAAAATCTGCACCTTCTCCCTATAAAGATATGCCCTCCAAATCTTTAACGCGAAGACCATAACTACCATCTCTAAATCATGAGTCGGATAATTCTCTTCATGCTTACGTAACTACCTTGACGCATAAGCAATCACGTGATCTCCCTGCATAAGTACACACCCTAATCCCATCTATGACGCATCCGTGTAGACTATGTATGGAATCCCTGGTTGTGGTAAGGCTGACACTGGGGTTTTCGTTAGCTTCTCTTTTAGCTCCTTGAAGGACTTCTCACAATCTCCATTCCAAACAAAAGGTACATCTTTTCCCATAAGCCTCGTCATTGGCTTTGCTAGACTAGCAAAGTTCATAACAAAACGTCGACAGTACCCTGCTAATCCTAAAAAACTCCTTATCTCTGTTGCATTCCTCGGTTGTTTCCAACTTACAATCGCTGACACCTTCTCAGGATCGACAGAAACTCCTTCCTCCGACACGACATGTCCCAAAAATCCAACACGTCTCTTCCAGAAACTACACTTTTTCAACTTCGCAAACAATCGTTGTTCTGTGAGACGGTCTAACACTATGCGCAAATGTTTCTCGTGTTCCTCTAGGCTCTTGGAGTAAACCAGAATCTCATCTATAAATACAATAACAAAACGATCCAAGTAGTCCCGAAACACATTGTTCATTAGCTTCATGAACGCAGCAGGTGCATTAGTCAACCCAAACGGCATTACCGCAAATTCATAATGCCCATATAGAGTTCGAAATGCGGTTTTTCTTATATCACCTTCTGCAATTGGAATCTAATGATATCTCGATGCTAAATCTATCTTTGAGAACCAAGTTGCACCTCTCAACTGATCTAATAACTCATCGATCCTCAGTAATGGATAACGATTTTTCACAGTGACTCTATTTGGAGCCCTATAATCAATGCACAATCTGAAACTCCCATCTTTCTTCTTCACAAATAGGACTGGTGCACCCCATGGTGATGTACTCGGACGTACAAAACCTTTCTCAAGTAGCTCATCTAATTGCTTCTTCAACTCTGCCATCTCCGCTGGTGCCATTCGATACGGAGACTTTGATATAGGAGCTGTACCCGGTTCTAGCTCAATCTCAAATGGATCCCCTCGCGTCGGTGGTAAGCCCTGCAGTTCTTTGAAAACATCTGCAAACTCTCGCGCTACAGGAATCTCCTCGACTTGCACAAATGGACCTTCTTCTTCTACCGATATGGTAGCAAGATATATATCACACCCTTGATCTAGTAATCGTTCCATACATTACGCTGAGATGATGTGAATCCCTTGACCTGATCGAATTCCTTGATACTTAAGCTCCTTGCCACTCTTCTGGCATCGTACTTGACCGCGAAGACAATCCATCACAGCTTGATGTCTTGACAACCAATCCATTCCAAGGATCACATCATATCATTCCATCGGAATGATGATCAGCTCTGCAGCTAGTTCTTCTCCTTCTATCACCACGGGTGCCTCCTTGACAACCCCTTGAGATTCCAAAATGTGACCTCCAGGAGTATGCACTCGGACAATACTCGTTAGATCCTCAGGTTGAACAACTAATTCATTAGCCATCGATGGACTCACAAAACTATGTGTCGCTCCGGTGTCAAATAACACATGAGTAGATAGGCCCCCACGATTACCGATCCTACATAGTACGATTATTTTAAAGAATATACTGTTTAATTCTCTCACGGAACTCATCTTGACATAGACAATCATTATATGTAAGGCATATACATATAATATAAAAATATGACATACCAGCGATAGGTTGAACGTCTCCTTCTTGGCCCTCACGTTCATTCTCATAACCTCCCATGGCATATACCCGTGGTTGTACAACCCTGTGTTTCGAAGCATACTCTTCAGGCTTCCTAGTTCTAACATGTGGTGTTAGACCCATTGGTGGTGGTGGTGGCCTCGTAAAATCCTTCAGAAAATGATCCATACTACCACAGCAGAAACATCCGTCGAATTGTCCTCACCTCATAGTTCCTCCCACTGGCTGGGGGCAATCGCGAAACTGATGCTCTAAACTTCCACATCGGAAGCATCCTACTCGCCTATCAAATCTTTGGCATGCCCCTACATGCTCACAGCCACAACGAGGACATGGATACCTCGATGTTGATACGACAGGACGTATCAGAACTGCTTTCCTCTGATCTGATCTTCCCCGAATCTGTTGGACAACCTGTTTCCCCTTGGCATCCGAAGACTTCAAGATGCCCTCCTCGATGAGTCCCTTCTCTACCAACTGAGCATTCTGAACTAGTTCAGACAATGATCCATGCTCATTTATCTCAATCCTGTGTCTGATCTCTGGCCGTAGTCCCTGCAAAAATTTGTTGACCTTGAGAACTTCTGAGGTTATTGATTTAGCCCCAAATCATGATAACTCCAAATAAGTCTCATAATACTGCGCAACAGTACGGTCACCTTGTGTGAGCTGTAGAAATGCCAACACCATCTCTTCACGAGCAGCGTGTGGTATATATTTCAACTCAAAAAATTGTTTGAACTCATCCCAAGAAAACATATGATCAGGATGTTCCCTCTGAATCTCTTCCCACCAAAACACCGCTTCTCCCTCCAAATAGTGGAGCGCAATATCAACCTTAAACTCAAATGAACATCTAGATGATCGAAAGTTTCGCTCTAATCGAAACATCCACTCCTCCGCCTTCATGGGAGGTATCGCACCGCCACGGAATGACTTT
>CM071866.1:4603663-4620866 GCA_036759665.1 Gynandropsis gynandra | reverse complement strand
CATAATTAGACGAATCTAATATGACTGGTTTACCAAACGAGTACATGTCTCTCGGTCCTTCCATTAGTCTTGGATCTCCAACCAGATTTTAGATTTTACTCTAAACAGTGGTCACCAGCTCTGATACCAATTGAAATCTTGTAGAAGATGACTAATAAGCAAATAATCAATCGGACAAGAAAATATCAAACAGTATATGTTTATTTACTTGTCAATCTTTAAGTACACTTGTTGTTTTCTACAATGTACTAAAGATTTCCACCCATTTAACTCCCCCTGAGTTAAACGTGTAAATACAACTCACAACTGTTTCCTTTTCAACCCAGTATCTATTTAAGTGCACCTAAAACTCTGAACTTTCCTATTCTCTGTTTTGTGCACTCCCCAGATACTCCACAGACTTGTTGATCTTCATTTTTAATTTCGGATCAATTTATCTGTCATTCTCACGGCTCAGCAACCACCTCCTGGTCTTCAGCTGCGCCGTTGTGCTGAAAATCTTCAGCATTGAATCCGGTCGATTCAAATCGTTCCTTATTCTTCTCCTTGATCTTCTAGTTGACTCGTTCCAGCCTTCTTCAATTTAAATTCAAACTCCCTCAATGTTCTCAACCACCTGAAACAATATACATAAAACTCGATCCAATTTTTACTGCATTAACAGTTACATTACCTTTGAACTGTCAATAGGAATTTCTCTAGAAGGATTGGAATATTATAATTTCCTTAGACCTGAGATCAACATGGTAACTGGCAAGTTATCTACCATTCTTTGATTCTGGACACCTTATGTCTTGGGATATAAGTTGAAAGGATATTGGAAATGATTAGATGCTTGTGCAGTTAGTGATTGATCAAGATGGAATCCGTCAACTCTAGGTAAAGAGTTTGAGCTCTATGTTGTCAGCAACATAATGACTGAAAAGACCTTGGCCAGGGCATTTGAATGAGAGAAGAAAAGAGTTTCTTGCGATCATTCACCAGTCAGTTATGTTAGGCATGAAATATAGTTGATAATCTATTAGGACTTGACAGTCAGACCATGTCCTAGGATTATCCGAAGCTGTAAAGACGGAGGGAAATAATAATATTATCCTTCTACCATGGTTCTATAGAGTAAGGATGTTACTTCACACTATCTGGTCGTTGAGGAGTGTTGCTAGACGCCACTTGCCATTTAATGAGGAATTCTCGCGGCCTGGTGTGCGGTCCGATCCATTTCCAGCACCGTTTCTGGTCGGGAGTCCCCTAAACTCTTTTTGAGAAACATGGAGTGTAGGGTGTATTTCAGTACCCAGTGTATACGCAACAAAGCCCACTTTTGCTTGAATGCAAAATGATCCATAAAATCGTGCAGCGAGCTGCTTGTTGATGCAACCTATTCGACCAGAAAATACCAGAAAGAAGCCACTTACATTAGTCTTATTCTGCATGATTCTCCATGATTGAGCTGTTGCAACTAGAAAGAGACCAAATCAATATATTCAACCTAAAAAAATTGGAAAGATGGGACAAGCTTTTCAAGAACGTATCAAACAAACAAAGATGGTATTTTTTTGCATATCAACTTAATTGCGTCAACAGGGCATTTGGTCTAGTGGTATGATTCTCGCTTTGGGTGCGAGAGGTCCCGACGAGTTCGATCGGAATGCCCCATTAATATTTTTGAAAGTCAATATTCTAAATGCCATATCACAATCGTTAGATCGTGATATACGTCTGGGGTGGGATCTCAGGACGCGTATGGAAAATCCGTTAACCTCGATCGCTCGAGTATGATTCTTCGTGTCAAAGATGATTTCTTGACTAGCCTAAAGGGCACTCTTCAAGAATTTCATTCGATGAGGGTGGATGATGATGGAGATCTCTTGACTCGCGCCTAAAGGTTCTCTTCAAGATTTGTCTGACGATGGTAGAGGATAGTCGGTCCGATGAGGGTGGATAATAGTGAAAGATCTCTTGACTCGACTAAGGGTTCTCTTCAAGATTCGTTCGGCGATGATGGAGGATGGTTGATAACACGTAGTGTCATTTAGTTTTAGGCTAAACATTTAGATCATTTATGCGTAGTTTGAATAGCACGAGTTACAAAACCGACACGAATGTTCTCTATCTAGTCCGTTTGTTGATTTTCAGGTTTTAAGGCGATAAGGCATAATCGAGTTTAAGGGAGTTGATTCTTGGAGTCAACTGCACATACTTGGAGCTACAAACCACTCGGAGCATATTCAAGCCAAGGAACGACATGGAATACCCGAGTATTGAGCGAAATGAGCAAAAACACGAAGTTAACTCATGAAAATACATGAACCCGCGCTTGCTGCTCCTTAGCCCACGCGGGCTGCACCTCCAGAACAATCAGCACGCCTCGGGCTGTCACCAAGTCCGCTCGGATGGCTTGGAAATGGGGAGCCCACGCGAGGTGCGTGTCGAGACAACAACCCTAAAACGGATTAGAACGAGAGAAAAAGGAAAGGGGTGCCACCAATAAAGAGAACCACTCGCTTAGAACAAATGGGGGCGAAAAAGACACAAAGGAGAGCTCAAGAGGAGTTAGGAAGCAAGGAAATAACATCGAAACATCGGTGACAAAATAGGGAAGTCCGAGGCATCATATTCCCTGCTCTTTATCATGTTTATTGTTGTTTTCTGTTGTTTTACAGTAGACTCCATGAGTGAGTTAGCCTTTAGCTATGGGTTAGGGACACCGGTTTTGTAAGGGATGCTTATGTCTATGCATTAATGCTTAGATATTTCAAAGTTTCTTGCATTTCAGTTCTACGATCAATGCTATGAACATTCTATACTTGTGCTAGCCGCTTAGTAACTTAAGGAATTAGGATTGTATGTTTCATACTTCTGTAATTACGTGTTAATCACTGCTGGGAGGTAATCTCTCCAAAAAAGTCCATTGACAAATCAGTCCATGGATGAGTCAGGATGGGTAGAGGAAGATACAAACCGTGAGGATGGACGCGAGACTTGGCTTGGTAACATGTGATACATCGTGCACAAAGCCATTCAACATCTCATTTGAGGTGTGGCTAAAATAAATTCTCCTTTATGGTGACCAAGGTTTTCTCCACGCTGAAATGTCCCATGAGTGTTTCTCCATGTGCTTCTTGAAGCAACAACTCCCTCATTGAGCTTTTTTGAATTCAGATCATCTTGTTTTCGTACACGTTTCTCGCATGATTTTAGAGATGTCTGTGACGATAATTACGATATTTATGTGTGATTTTGTATCCGTTTTACTTGTTTTCATTTTCACATGTTCTTGCAGGTTTTGTGGCGTATTTGGTTCGTTTTGAAGATAAAGAATATACACGGGAAGAAGTACGAGTGTCAAGGATCAAAACGGAGTAAATGGGACGAGAAACGGACGAGAAATAAGCAAGATATGGTGTTAACTTGCTGACCAAGAAACTGCCAAGACGGGGAAGAATACACGGTCGAGCTCCTTCCTCTGTGCACGACCAAACATGATGAAGCCATGGAGCACGATCGGGTAGAGGGACACTACGGTCGGGCGCTTAAATGAGACAATTATTCCCGAAGAAGAAACCCGGCTCGGGCGCATGCAATGCATGACCGATCACCTCTCCACAGGGACATGCACAGACAATCATGCTCATATGCACGATCGGGCATAAACTTGGCAAATTTTTGCCAAAAACGAAGCACGGCCCAGGCTTACAAGTGGAAGAAGCCCGGGCGATCGCCCTTTTGAAGAAGTGTCCAACTGAGCTGCTTGTTGTGCCCGATCGGGCACATAAACCTAAAACGGAAAAAAGGAAAAGAAAGTTTAAGTGGCACGTCTCTTGAAGAGAAAAGGAAACCGGACGCTGTTAGCACAAAAAGAAAAGGAGAGGCGGTCCATTCGGGCATTTTGTCAAGCTCGGTTGGGCACAATTTCGAAATCGATTTCCTTATCATATTAGGACTCAATTTTCATGGGGTGTAGAAGTCCCCAAAATTTGTTTTAGAGAGGGAGT
This sequence comes from Gynandropsis gynandra, assembly GCA_036759665.1. Taxonomy (NCBI): domain Eukaryota; kingdom Viridiplantae; phylum Streptophyta; class Magnoliopsida; order Brassicales; family Cleomaceae; genus Gynandropsis; species Gynandropsis gynandra. The sequence goes on along the minus strand of CM071866.1, from coordinate 4,616,871 downwards.
TCGTATTGTCTCCGATTTTTCGTTATCTTAGGAGCAATCTTAGCAAGAAGACATTCAAGAGCATTGAAAAATTGATTCGGACCTTGTTTTGTTTGATTTTTATGCTTTATAGACTATCTATTTCTTTCATGATGCTTTGTTTTGAATTCATGTCTGAGTAGTAGTCTTGTTCTAGGAGAAGGGATTAGCCCTAGGCAATCTCGGGACCTCTTTTGATTGATTTATGAATGCACTTTCCTATTTTGGGTTTTCTATTCTTTGTCTGAGTATTTGAATTTCGTGTATTTGCGAAGGCCAAATTGATGCATGTTTTAGGGATTTAGGAGAAGAATCTAAAGGAGAATTCTAATCCCGAACATTCAAGCTTAGAACAACCGAGACTAGGTCATGAAAATAGAGTAGTAATGGTTGATGATTTGAAATTGGATGAATCACAGAACTTGATGGGTTTAGGTTAATGGATCAGCAACTAAAGTAGGAGTTAACTTGACTAAATCACGTTTTTATCTCTTGAGTGAGGGTAAAATCATATTAGGATCGTACATCTAAGATGCCTTGATTGGGAATGCACGATTAGATTGATTGATTGTTGGTTCCGGAGCGCCTTGTGGTGAAACCGAATCCTAGAGCATTTGTTGAATTGCCGGAAACTCATTATTTTATTGCCTTTAGTTATTTGATCTCAAAACCATATCTATTCGTAGAAAGTTCGATTCGTTTGTTTGAGTTTAGTATGTGTTGCGTAGTCTCTGTGGGATCAACACCTACAGTACTACACGCGTGTCATGCACTTGCGGGTAGTTTAGGTTAATTTATTTAACTTGAAACACATCAAAATCCGTCTATCATGGAAACAATATCCATCATGTACATAGAATGGTACACTAGCTCCTTGCACATTCAAAATATCTCACCAAATTCTAGATCTTTTTCATATAGCTCCTTGATGTGCTCGAACCCCAAGTTTCTAGCCTCCATGGTGGTGATGAGGGCATGTCTCCTTGATAGGACACTGACTATCACGTTTTCTTTAGATGTTTGGAGATCTCATGATCGGTGTGGATGACAATCTCTTTCGCAAGTAGGTAGTGCGTCAACATTTCCAAATCTCAGACAAGGGCGTATAGCTCCTTGTTGTACATGGGGTAGTTAAGTGTGGCTCCACTTAACTTCTTGCTGAAATACGTCACTGGTGGTAGGACTCGCCTTAAGTGCTTCGAACGCCTTAATTTGTGCATCTCCCCATTAGAAGGCCTTGTCCTTTTTGATAACGGAAGTGAGGGGTACGACTATGCTGCTGAAGTACTTCACAAATTGGTGGTAGAAACTTTCTAGCCCATGAAAGCTTCGTACGTGTGCAACGATTGTTGGTGTTGGTCATTCTTGTATTGCCTTGATTTTTTCCGCGTCTACGCGTAATACCTGCAAACTTGCTACAAAAACTAGAAAAACAATCTCATCAGTGCAAAATGAGCACTTCTTGAAGTTTGAATAGAATTGTTCCTTTCAGAGCGTCTCTAACACTAACTCAAAATATACTATATGTTTCTAAGATTTCTACTATAAACGAGAATATCATCAAGACGTGCAGAAGCTTCTTAATACATCCAGACAATTGTTTCAATTATTTTCAGAACATGTTGAAGTTACCGCGTTCTTAAATACAATCAAGAATACAAAAAGAATTTTATTTATTCAAAGTTCAATGTTCATTACAAATAAAATGGAATACTTTATATATGAGAGGCTCCATGTTACAGTAAGAAAAATGCGTAAATGTTGGATAGCAGATTGATTTGCTAGCAGTGAAGAGGATTTTATAGTCGTTGAAAATCTTCGGAACGGGAAAGAAGTTGATCCGATGAGATATGATTGGCTTGGAAGATTTCCTAACCGTTAGGGAGGATTTTCGACCGTTGGAAAAGATAAGAAAAAATCTTTATCTTCCGCATTTCTTTCATTGGTTCTAGATGGACGGATTAGGCCCGCTTCAATGTAGAAGACCAATATAACTTTTGTTTGAGTTGGGCCCGAATCCTCATTTTGATTAAGATTCTCCCATATGTCTCCATCACTATCTTCGCTGCCTTGTTACGTAAGCTTCTGGCTCATCCACATGAGTAGATCGTGAGAAGATTCTGTTTGTTTCCTTGCGGTAGCTTCTCGTTCGTGTGATCCTCTTTTGGTTCTGTTTCGATTCTGATGTCCTCATCACATTCCCAGCCAGATTCACAAATGACCTCAAACAATTGAACAACACATGCTTCACTTTAACAGTTCGATTTTTCTGGAAGATAAAATTAGTATCTTGAGCAGAGCCCTTTTTGCACGACTCTTGGCATTACAAAAATGAACAGGTGGATCTCGTAACATTTAGTATGATGCACATATTTACCACAAATGGTGAAAGTCAACTACGAGAACAAGGTCCACAATGTACCTTAACTTTCCAATCCATTCGCATGGATCTTCTTTTTTTTTTTTGTCATAAAACGAAATTCTTAAATTTAATACAAGATATCAGATAGCATGAACTTACAGTAGCTGACACTGCAATATTATCTAAGAAAGAGCTGCAACAACAACAAAACAGTCACGAAACTTCCTAACATAAAGATCAACACTTGATCTAGTCGTAGAATTCTCGCTTTGGGTGCGAGATCTCCCTTGATCAATACATGGAATGATCCCTAAACATCTTCATAATTGACCACGTGCAAAATAGAGACGAAATAGTGTAAATACATTATGTATCATTTTCTGCCTAAATTTTCACAAGGATTAAAAATCCCGGAAACAATATTAAAGACTCATTACAAGCAAGTAACATTAGAAAGCATAATCTGTCTTCCAAGAACAAACAAAAACCCAAAAGACAGATTGCTATCCACCTCAACTTTTAAGGAGTACAACAAAACTTGGCATTTGGTCTAGTGGTATGATTCTCGCTTAAGGTGTGAGAGATCCCGAGTTCAATTCTCGGAATGCCCCTTCAAAATGTTAGTTTCCAATTAAAAATTGTCCAATAAATCCGTGTGGCCAAATTCTCTCGTATATAAAAATTTGTGTAGGACTCACGATGGAAAACTAAAAATCAATTTTCGGATACCATTTCCTCAACGTTCAGCTGAATTAATAGGCTAACCACTTCACAAAAATGACTCCGAATTAAAAGCCACATTGAAAGTTTCCTTTGAAAAAGTCTTTTTCGAAGTTATGGAAATTCACAAAAAAAAAATATATCCGGTAGATTAAAACCGGACCCAGCCTAGCCTAACCTGGGCAGGCGGCATGTGCGGATGGACGACAACATCGTCGCACGAGTGTGGTATTTTTGGTAAAACCTACCACATTCTCAAAATAAATATATAGTGTAAGAAAAAATCTATCTCAACCAATGTGGACTTTTAAACTTCCACAAAAGACAAAAATTCTAAAAATTTTGAAGTCATTTTTCTACAATCCTCCACAAATGACTATCATAATTTTTTAAACATACGAATAAAAAACGAATAATGTAGGATTGAACTACTTAAGCATCAATATCTTTCGATTGAATTGATGCGTAGTGATTAGAGGCAACAACTTAAGCTAGTGGAAGTGAATTGTATCTTGAACTTTCAAAAGATTAAATTGAGAAGCGCACAACATGTATCAATTCCTTAGTATTTTATATTCCACGATACGGTTACAACGCTTTTAAAGGTCATGCGTTTTGACCTTGGTTCTATAGTGCTCTAGAAAGAAGCTCAATTTTTCTTTCAACAATAACTTCATCAAGTTTGACATCATTACAGACCACTCAATGATAGATCTGTGAAGTTATTAAGTCCATTATACTTCCATATCTTCATCCATCAAGTCTTTCAAAAGACCGCTCAACGTCTAGAGCTGTGAAATAAGTCATTCCGACTTACATCTCAAACGTCCATCAAGTTATTTATAGGACAACTCAACAACTAGATTTATGGAATAAGTCTTTCTGACTTATATCTCAAATGTCCATCAAGTCCTTTAATAGGACCACTCAACCACTAGAGTTATGAAATAAGTCTTTCCGACTTATAGCTCAAACATCCATCAAGTCCTTTATAGGACCACTCAACAACTAGAGTTATGGATTTACAACTACAATATAAGAATGGACTGATATGCTTATCACAATTCAAGAGGTTTAAGTCCCATTCATTTAGAAGATTCTTGAATGATTCTTCTTTATATTTGTTAAAGGAAATGCCAAATTCCTTTTGGGATCTCACAAACTCTAAAGAGATCACTCCATCTTTCAAGAGATGTTTAACTGCTCCATGTCTTGTATGAATGTGTCTTCTTTTACCGCTATACACATAATTCTTTGCAACTCCAATGGCAGCTTATGAGACAATACAAAAAGACAGGAACAATAGACCCTCACAATGGAATATCTCCTAATAGGGTTTTAAACCATTAAGCTTATTAACCAGCCAATTCAAGAGCGATAAACTCTGATTCCATAGTAGACCGAGCAATACATGTTTGTTTCGATGATTTTCACCAAATAGCTCCTCCACCTAATTTAAACACATATCCACCGTGGAACTCACTTCATCATTATCTGTCACCCAATTCGCATCACAATAACCTTCTAATATTGTGGGAAACTTCTTAAAATATAAGCACAAGTTCATAGTCCCCTTAAGGTATTTCAATAATCGACGAAGTGCATTCCAATGTTCATTGTTTGGATTATGAGTGTATCTACTTAGTATACTTACAGCATAAGCAATGCCTGGTTTTGTGCAGTTCATGAGATACATAACACTTCCTATAATCGTAGCATATTCAGTTTGTGAAACACTATCACCATTGTTTCTTTTAAGATTCATGCTTCGATCATAAATAGTTGTTACAAACAATTCATCAAAGCAATCAAACTTCTTGAGAATCTTCTCAACGTAATGTGATTGACACACATGAAAACCATTCTCCATTTTATGAATTTTAACACCAAGAATAACATCAGCTTCTCCTAAGTCTTTCATATCAAAATGAGATGATAAAAACATCTTGGTATCAATGATTACTTCTATGTTTGAACCAAAGATCACACAATCAGACTCAAACATCTTTGTGTAAACACATGAATCTGACACATTCACTGCATAGCCATGGTTTACTAAAGTACGGTCAAATTTTTTTATACCGCTGTTTAGGTGTCTGTTTGAGACCGTAGAGGGATTTTCTGAGCTTACACACTTTGTTTTCTTGCCCAGCTATGATGAATCCCTCTAGTTGTTCCATGTAAATTTCTTATTCTAGGTCTCAATTGAAAAATGTCGTTTTCATATCCATCTGATGTATTATGAGTCCTCGAATAGCTGAAAGTATAATCAAAGATCTAATGGTAGAGATTTTAGTCACAGTAGAATAAGTATCAAAGTAATTGATATCTTTCATTTGAGTATATCTTACTATCACTAATCTAGCTTTAAACTTTTCAATTGACCCGTATGGTCTAGTTTTCCTCTAAAAGATCCATTTACACATGTTGGATTTACTGCCCTTAGGCAAATCAACCAAATCCCAAGTGTGATTCATTATTATTGAATCTAATTCACTTTTAATTGCTTATTTACAAAAACTAGAGTCTATAGATTTTAGAGTCTCTTCATAGGTTTTAGGATCTTCATCAATTAAGAACATCGATACAAATTGTTCATCAATTTGTCTGAATTATCCTCCAGAAACAAAATGGAAAAATTAGAATCAAAGATTTTCTCAATTCTTTTTCTTTTACTCCTTTAAGGTTCATTCTCATGCATAATTGTAGATGATTTATTACCAAACCACTAATTGAAGAAGTAGTTGTATCGTCTTTTTTAAGAGGAAAAATATATTTTAAAAAATTAGCATTTCTAGATTGACATATTGAGTTATCATTCAAACACATGAACCTGTATGCACTACAATTTTGAGCATACCCAATGAATGCACAATCAAAAGTATTAGGTCATATATTCGTTTTTATGAATTCAGGAAATGCAACTTTAGCAAGATAATCCCATACTCTCAAATAATTTAGATTCGGCTTAAAACCTTTCCATAATTTGTAGGGAGTTTTATCTAGATTTTTGTGAGGAACTTTGTTAAGAATATAACATGCGGACAATGTGCTTCCCCCACATATTGTCACGCATAGCATAACTCAACAACATAACATTCACCATTTCTTTTAGGGTTTTATTTTCCCGTTCGTCTATGCCATTTTGTTGAGGTGTATATGGTCCCGTAGATTCGTGAATGATACCATTTTCACTACAAAATTCTTTAAGAAATTTTGTGCAATGCTCACCATCTCTATCAGACCTAAGTCTTTTAATATTTTTATCTAATTGATTTTTTTGCTTTAGCTTTATATTTTAAAAACATTTGAGCAGCATCATCATTAGACCCTAATAGATAAATTTTCGTATATCTAGAAAAGTCCCCAATAAATGAAATGTAATACTTTTTTACCACCTTTGCTCAATGTGTTTCCAAAATCAACTAAGTCAGAATGAATCAATTCAAGTTCACGACCTTTGGATTAACCCCTTTTGTGTCATCACCCTCATGGTCATCTGATTCTCTATGTTTGGTCATACATAATTTGAACCGTCTAATTTTTCTTTCTCGAATTTGGGTTTTTCGTAATTCAATTTTTTTAATCGAACAAAAACGACTTACTTGCAAATAGTCAACTCTCCTAGCCGAGGACCAACTACGAAATAAAATCTCGATTTAGATGAGTGACGGTTGGAAAGATTGAAAGAGGAGGTCGAGGACGATGAGAAGGAGGCAAACATCGAGGTAGACACGGAAGAGGCGGATCCACATGTTCGGAGGAATCGGAGGAATCATCGTCGTGAAAAGAGACAAAGAAATGTGAGAAGACGGGTACAAAGGAAAGAGAGTGAAAAAATGTGGATTTTATGTTTAATTTATAATAAAATAATTTTGTTTACGTGCAAATGAGAAGGAAGACCTAGGTTTTTTGTGTTTTTATATTAGTGTTTATATCCGAAAAATATTTATATCGAATGCTTGTATTTGTATTTGATTCATTAAATATCTGAAATTTCGAATTAAATATGGATCAAATAAACATTAGATATGAGTATTTCAAATATTTTGTTCACCTAAACATTTGCCATATACATAGATATATGTTTTTAACATATTAATAATAGATAAAATTTTTATTTAAATAGTTGTATTAAAGACTTGTTCCATTGTTTTATGAGCATCCTGATGAACTCATCCACATTGATATTTAAAGACTTGTTCCATTGTTTCTACTAAAGGTCATAGGCATCTTCTCACTATAATTGATGATTCAACTTGTACCACTTGGATTTATTTATTGAAGCAAAAAACATGATGTTATACATATCTTTCTAATGTTTTTCCCTCGTTGAAAACCAATTTCATAGTACTCTAAAGTGCAGCGTTAAGAATGTAAGATATGATAATATCCTGGAATTTAATTTCTTCGCTTTGTTTTCTAATAAAGGTACCATTCGATACAATCGTAGAAAGAAAACATAAAACATACATATTGTTTCATCTTCAACATTACATAACAAGCACAAGTTCTCACCACGGTCTCCTTACTATTTATTAGTAATCCACCTGGTATCAAAGAATTTATATGTTGCTTAATTTATCAACCAACAATATTATTATCTCCAAAACTGTTCAGTTTGTTGAATTTATGTTCCCTTTTAAACAAAAACCTTTTCTTCGACACTTTACTGCTTTTTTATTTGTACAACCTTTCCAAATATCATTTTTTTCACGTCCATTATTTGTTTTTATTGATAATGTTGCTTCGGTACCTAAAGATGAAGGTTCCTTTATAGTTCCTTCATATTGTCTCCGTCATCCACTAAAAGTGGTATCTTATCTTCGCGATTATCATTGCTCTATGGTATACAAAATTTTATTCCTAAAACTCAAAATTTTATTCCATATCATATATCATTTGTATAGTCATATGATCGTTTAAAAGAACTTTATAAATCTTTTGTTACATCCATCGAGCCTAATAATTTTGTAGAAGATGTTTCATCTTTTGAATGGAGAAATGCAATGGACTCAAAACTTACAACATTGTCTAACTTATTTGGGATGTGTTTCGATCCGGGTTCCACAGTTTTGGTCCGGATTCGGTTTTCTCGGGTTATAAAAAATTGAACCCGGATTGGAATCGTTTTGTATTTTGGTCTGGGTTCCTCGGGTTTCGATTCGTGGTTCGGGTTATTTAGGTTATGAAACATTGAACCCATAAAACCCGAATTGTATTTTGGTTATTTGAATGTTTCGGATAATTCGGATTCTTCAAGTTTTTTGGGTTGTTTAGATACGGGTAATTCAGGTTTTAGAACATGTTCTATGGATTTTTTGGGTTCTTTGTGAATTTTTGGGTAATTTCAAGTTCAACATACAAAAAATTCAAAAAAAAAAATACCAAAGTCGGTAAGCAAGGAAAGACGGACAACCACTGACCAGTGAGCGTGGAAGGACATGTTTATGCCCTAAGGTTATAATGGCAATAGTTTGAGCTCATAAAGTTAACACATACCAGAATACATATGTGGCCCAATGGGAGATTGTTAGAATTTTTGGGTCACACATGTATTATTTATATGTGTTATACCATTATTTAATTAGTCTAAATTAAAGTGGTCTAAGTGTAATTAAGTATAGACTAAGGGCATAATTATTATGATCTTATTGTGTAGATACCATTTGTGTAATGATGAGGGGCCGAATTAAAAATAATAATAAACATATTCTAAATATTAGGGTTATGGTCCCAATGCATAATAGACAGAAAAACACAAAAAAAAAGAAAACTCTCTTTGTATCCCCATCAACAAAGAGACTAGGTTCTAAGGTTATTGCATTGGAAGATCACATACCCGAAAAGCCTACGACCATATCCGATGTATCCATCAGGTACGCTTCCGCATCCGGTAAATAATTTCTACAATTGGTATCAGAGCATGTAGAAATTTCGTAAATTTTGGGGAAATTTTTCCATCAGTAATATTTTGGGTTTGATTTTCCTATGCTAGTCAATTCATGTTGGCGTGAAAGCATGTTTGATCTAGTTGTGATGTGATAGTTTCAATAATTAAGTTATGATATTCTCTCACATGAATTGAAGTTTTGTGAATATTTTTTTTTTGTGAAAATTATGGTATGTCTTATTTGTTTACATACCGCACAAAAAAAGGTCTTTGACAAAATTGATTTCTTCACATCGTTGTTTGATCTCTGTCGGTGACGACGGGGTTCAGTACTTCGGTTTTGACCGAAATACCCTATAGAAACGGTGGTTATGGGTCACCGGCGAAACAACGTAGATTTGGTATGGTGTTTCGTGGCGGTGACCATTAGGTTTCTATTCGGAGAATTGGTTGCATAAGTCGTATGATTCATTTTTAATGGTATTACTTTGTTAATTACATTATTTGAATTATTCATGAGAAATTATAAATAAAAGGAAATTCGATTATGGAAATTATGAATAAAAGGAAATTCTATTAATTATATGATTGATTTGTTTCCGTTTTTGACTGATTTGTTTCCTCTTATTATGCACACAATTAAATAATATCATGAATGCAATTATTAAAGGAAATTATCGTTTTGAATTATTCATTTATTATTTTTAATTGAATTTATTACGCACGTTTGAATTTTGAATTATTGGTCAAAAATATCAATAATTAATTTATTAATAATAACAAAAAAAAGAGGCATTGGTTTGGGCTTTAACCCATTAAATTTTAAATAATGAGTGAATCGGGCTGAGCCCGTAAGGCCTCAATAATCTTTTCTAGGCCTGAATCCATCATTTTTTGGGCCTGAGCCCGTAAAAAAAATACATGGTCTCGGAGTGATGGGGGTCGAATCTGCGACCTGTTACTATAGGTCAGATTGCTGATTACTCTCCAGACCATTAAGCCTCAGTCATTTATATGTATATGATGCCTCTGAATATATTATATCGGTTATATTGTATATGGAAAATGACTTTTGCATGCAATCAATATTTAACTTTATTGTAAAAGTTTGATACTTTAAATGATTTAATAGAAGCAAGATGACACCAAAGTGTCCTCTCTTGTGAATATTTTTCATGAGAAGTATTGAATGATATATACATGTTTATCCATGCGAGTATTAATCGGCCCAAAGGAAGATTCATGTTTGGCAGGATTTCACGTGTATCTATGATGATAAATATGTGATAATTATTTGTTTAACATGTGATGATAAATCGGTCCAAAGAAAGGTTTGTTATTTAACATGTCTTATTATCAGTGTTTGATCATTACATCAAGGTATCACTAGCAATTAATATTATTGTCCAAAGACTTGATATTGATGTTGCACTAGGTATCTTGAGATGGGTTGTACAATCATATGTTTTGTTGATTGGTTTTGATAACTCATGTTATAATTTGTTCTCTTTTTCAGTTAATCTTGTTGCAGTATCTGCAAACATCGGCCTGATTCTTGCCCTTAATGGTTCCAACTTTAAGGAATGGAAGGACAATGTCAAAATAGTTCTTGGGTGCATGGATCTGGACCTAGCATTGAGGATTGAGCCCCCTATTTCTCCTTCGGATACAAGTTCTGCTGAACAGAAAAGAACTTATGAGAAATGAGAGCGCTCAAATCGCGTAGGTCTCAGAATCATTATGAGCACTATTCCAGAAACCTTTCGAGGTGCTGAGGATGCCAATCTTAAGGATTTCCTTGCTGAGCTTGAAAAACGCTTTGTTCAAAGCGATAAGGCTGAGATAAGTGTGTTATTGTATCGCTTTAGCACCATGAGTATCAAGCCAAAGGAAACATAAAGGAGTACATCTTGGAGATGGAAAATATTGTTTCAAAGCTCAAGACACTTAAGATCAATATATCGGAAGATGTACTCGTACATTTTGTCTTGAACTCTCTTCCTGGACAGTTTAACCAATTCAAAATTAGTTATAACTGTCAAAAGGATACGTGGTCTCTTAACGAGCTCATCTCCTATTGTGTTCAAGAGGAAGAGAGGATGAAACAAGATAAGATTGAAAGTGCTCATCTGGCTCACGCCATTAAGGGAAAGGGCAAAAGAAAGAAACTTGAGGTTACAAAGAATAATGCTGCTAAGGGTCCAAATCAAAAGAAGCAACATAAAGCTAAAAACAATTGCTTCTTTTGTAAGAAACCTGGACATGTTAAGAAGGATTGTACCGCATACCACGCTTGGCGTGTGAAAAAGGGTATGTTCCTTACTTTGGTCTGTTCTGAAGTTAATTTAGCTTCAGTGTCTAGAAACACTTGGTGGTTAGATTCTGGTGCTACTACTAACATCAGTGTTTCGATGCAGGGTTGCCTGAGATTCCGAAAACCAAGTAATGCTGAAAGAAACATTTATGTGGGGGATGGAAATTCGGTCGAAGTGGAGGCAATAGCGCATTTTAGATTATTGTTGCGTACTGGTTTTTATTTGGATTTGAAAGACACTTTTGTTGTACCGTCTTTTAGACGGAATTTGGTTTCAGTTTCTTATTTGGACACATTTAGTTATTCTTGTTCATTTGGAAACAATAAGTTTACATTGTCTTTGGATTCAAATATTGTTGGAACCGGTTCGCTTTTGGCTTATGATGATCTTTATATGCTTGACACTGTTGAGAGATACCATGAAAATTTAACTTCGGGAATGTTGTGGCACAAACGCCTAGATCACATCTCTAGAAATAGAGTTGAACGACTTGTGTCGAATGGGATCTATAGATTCCATTGACTTCACAGACTTCAATGTCTGTGTTGAATGCATTAAGGGAAAGCAGACCAAACAAAAGAAACTAGGTGCATATAGAGCTACAGATGTCTTAGAATTGATACATACGGATATTTGCGGGCCATTTCCGACTCCATCTTGGAATGGTAAAAAATACTTTGTATCGTTCATTGACAATTACTCTAGATATGCATACTTATTTCTTATTCATGAGAAATCTCAGTCTTTGGACGTGTTCAAAGCTTTTAAAGCTGAAGTTGAGAATCAACTCAACAAAAGGATTAAATTCGTCAGATCTGATCGTGGTGGTGAATACTATGGTCGATATGATGGTTCAGGTGAACAACGTCCAGGACCTTTTGCTAAGTACCTAGAGGAGTGCGGAATCGTGATCAGTCATCAGCTACTTTATTGGCTACTCTGAGCGATCAAGAGGCTATAAGTTTTATGATCCCAAATTAAAGACAATTTTTGAGACGGGAACAACCACGTTCTTTGAGGATATTGAGTTTGGAGGGAGAAATAAAGAAATTGTCTTTGAGGAAGAATTGGTTTCAGTTCCTGACCAGTTTGTATAGTCGCTTCAGATGAAACGAGTTCGGATCCTCAATCTGACATTGTTGTTCAATCTCCGACAGTTGTTCATCCGGATCAAACTCAACAACCTCAAGAACTTGGGCAACAAGATCAATTGACTTTAAGGAGATCTACTAGAGAGAGAAGAAGCGCTATTTCAGATGATTATATAGTGTTTCTTCAAGAACATAAGGAAAATGATGGTATGATGGAAGACGATCCAGTCAATGTCCGTCAAGCTATCAGTAGTTCTGACTCTGAAAAGTGAATTGAGGCAATGAATGATGAGTATAAGTCTATGCAAGACAATAAAGTTTGGGAACTTGTCCCATTACCAGAAGGTACGAAACCTATTGGTTGCAAATGGATATTTAAGACCAAACGGGATTCGGTAGGTAATGTGGAAAAGTATAAGGCTCGTCTTGTAGCTAAGGGTTATACTCAAAAGAAAGGGATTGACTATATAGAGACTTTTTCTCTGGTTTCATCAAAAGACTCCTTTAGGACAATCATGACTTGTTGCACATTTTGATTTGGAGCTACATCAGATGGATGTCAAAACATCGTTTCTCAATGGAAACATTGATGAGACAATTTATATGGAGCAACCAGAAAACTTCATATTAGGAGACCCAAATAAAATGGTTTGTAAATTAACGAAATCCATCTATGGGCTAAAACAAGCATCTCGTCAATGGTATCACAAGTTTCATCAAGTAATTCTCTCATTCGGTTTTGAGGAGAATATTGTAGATGAGTGTGTGTATCATAAGTTCAGTGGGAGCAAATTTGTTTTCCTGGTTTT
>CM071866.1:4587652-4595336 GCA_036759665.1 Gynandropsis gynandra | reverse complement strand
TACAGAGGAGAACAATTGAGCGAAGTTAGAGCAGATTCTTGCGAGGAGATAAGCGAGGGGCATTGGAGATCAAGCAGCACCACTTCGGTTTTGTTTGGTTTTTATGTTCCTTAGACTTTCTACTATGTTTATGTTTCTTTACAGACGCATGAGCGAGTATTTTGTTTGTTCTAGGAGAAGGGATTAGCCCTTGGCTATCCCGAGACCGCTTTTGATCTATTTTGAATGCATCTTCCCGTTTTAGTTCATCTATTCTTTATCTGAGTGCTTTAATTTACTTGTGTTTGCGCTGATCACGTAGATGCATGTGTTAGGGGTTAGGAGAAGGACCGAAAGGAGAATTCTAGTCCTAGAAAGTCAGGTTTAGAACAACCGAGGTTAGGCCACGAAAGTAGGGTAGCAACGGTTGAGGGTGAACGGGCGAATCACAGAGTTTATGGGTTTAGTTCATGGTGTCAGCCACGAAAGTAGGGGGTAGCTTGTCTAGATCACGTGTCTATGCCTTGAGAGGGTAGATATCATGTTAGGATCGTCTGCCTTAGAGGGCTTTAACTGGGATTGCATGATAGATAGATTGATCGTCGGTTTCGGTAGTCTTGTGGTGAAACTGGATTCCTAGGACGTTTGTCTTATCGTTACAACCCAAGTAGTTTATTTACATTTAGTATTTCATTCCTCATCACCATTCTTTCGTTAGCAAGTTTGATTCCTAGTTCGAGTTTAGGTAGTGTTGCGTAGTCTCTGTGGGATCGACACCTAAAATACTACACATGTGCCGTGCACTTGCGGGTAGATTAGGTTATTTAACTCTGATAACGCATCAGAAATTTTTCACCGGGCTGCGAGTTGTTGATACAATCGAAAGACCACTCAAGTTGTATTGTGACAATAACTCAGCTGTTTTGTACTCCAACAACAACAGGAGCTCGATAAAATCGAAGCATATCAAAATTAAGTTCCTGGTTGTGAAGGAGAGGGTTAAGAGTGGACAAATTTCCATAGAGCACATCGGGATGAACTCCATGATAGCAGATCCCCTTACAAAGGGTATTCCACCCAAGGTCTTTCATGAGCATACCGCTCGTGGGTGTTTTAGATTTTGAGGGATCTGTAGTTTAATAGGAGTTTGAATATTTTTGTGTTATGTGTTGTTTTTAGTATGAATATTTTCTGATCAGAAATAAAGTATTATTCAGTTATATTCCACTATATACAATAAGGTTATTAAGTGATCTCACTTAAGTAGGACCACTTAAATCGACATGTATAGATCATCTTCATGTGATTTTCATGCTAAACATTCATAATTTGAGCTATGTCATTTGATTACATTGGTATTAGTGACCAAGGAAGGTTTAGCCACAATCGATGTAGCGAATGTCGCCTTGATTCTATACTTGTGTAGTTGATGGATGAGATTGTTTATGCCATAAGGTTATAATGACAATAGTTTGAGCTCATAAAGTTAACACATACCAGAATACATATGTGGCCCAGTGGAAGATTGTTAGAATTTTTGGGTCACACATGTATTATTTATATGTGTTATACCATTATTTAATTAGTCTAAATTAAAGTGGTCTAAGTGTAATTAAATATACACTAAGGGCATAATTATTATGATCTTATTGTGTAGATACCACTTGTGTAATTTCTAATTTGATGAGGGGCCGAATTAGAAATAATAATAAACATATTCTAAATATTAGGGTTATGGTCCCAATGCATAATAGACAGAAAAACACAAAAAAGGAAAACTCTCTTTGTATCCCCATCAACAAAGAGACTAGGTTCTAAGGTTATTGCATTGGAAAATCACATACCCGAAAAGCCTACTACCATATCCGATGGATCCATCAGGTACGCTTCCGCATCCGGTAAATAATTTCTACAGGAAAGACTAGTGAGCGGGGAAAGACGGACAACCACTGACCAGTGAGCGTGGAAGGACAGACTAGTGAGCGGGGAAAGACGGACAAGGCAAGCACAACGAACGACGGACTGCCAGTGACGATGGACAAGCCAAGCACAAGAGACGACGAACAAGGCAAGCATAAGAGACGACAGACAAGGCAAGACGACACACGGGACGGGAAGAACAGTCACGAGGATACGACAGACAGGTATGGCTGACGATTTGCACGGCGGTGAAGAACGAGAGGAACAACTATGAAGAGGCATCGCTCATGAAGGTAGGAGGAGAAAGAGATACAACAGGTTTAGTTTTTGATATTGACCCATATGGTTTTTTTTATAGAATCCATATATCTTATGGGTTGGATTATTCGGGTCGGTCCGGGTAATCGAATTGTCCACCCCTTATAAAATTTGGTCTATTATTTCTCTACCTCCCAATAAAAAGGTTTTCGGGTGCAAATTGATTTATTTTTTAAAAAAAATATTTGATGGTTTAGCAGGGAGGCATAAAACTCGCTTGGTTGCTATAGGTTTTACACAGTAAATAGTCATTAAACTTTCTCATATGTCATTAAACTTGTAAATGTGAAACTATTGTTAGTCGATAGAATCTTACATAATTGAATATATCAATTCTTTTTTTACATGGAGACATATATAAGAAAATATGTGTATCTCTTCCTCTTGTTCTACTTCAGTTCTAGATAATATTGTATCCTAATCAAGTTTCCAAACTCTCAAGTCATTTAATTGTTTGAAAGAAACAAATATACCATAAATTTGCAATTGTTTTACTAAACAGTGATTTCTCACGATCACAAATTGATCATACTTTATTAATTAAAGAACTTTAAACAATTTTTTTAGTTTAATTGTTTCCATGGTGGATGATATAGTTATTATAACAAATTGAAATATGACAATTGTTCTCTAATGACTCTGTTACATTCACATTTTGCTATCAAAGATCTTGGGCAACTTCAATTTTTTCTAGGATTATAGATGATTCAAAATTCAATTGGAATACAAATTTAACACTGTCAGTGCTGCCATAATTTATTATTTGATACAAAAGTTAGATAGACACTAGTTACTGAGTACTAGTCATTAAGTCCTTTGTTTCTATTAAATAGAAACATAGCACTATGTTTGTATACACAACTTTTTCTTCCTCTCAAAATGAATGCAAGATTCATCATCCTCTTTTTTTCATCATTTTTTTACTCATTCTCTTCGTGTTCGTCGAGTTCTAATAGTAGGATCACACAATCTGCACCCGAAAGTTCGTAGGTGATGAACATCGGGTTTCTTCCCTTACCAAACCTTGTAAGGAGTAATTCCTTCAAGATTCTTCGTTGGTGAACGGTTCAGGATGTACACAACTATTGACAGCTTCACCCCAAAACCATTCGGGCAACCCCTTCGCCTTGAGCATGCTACGAGCGGTTCCTACTACCATTGCGTTCCGACGTTCCATCACATTGTTTTGTTATGGGGAATATGGTGCAGTAAGCTGTCGTCGTACACCATGGTTTGCAAATACTTAGTGAGATATTTAGAAGTGAATTCTCTTCCTCGATCTGTGCAGAATGTCCCAGTTTCTCCTTGGACTCAGCTTCTGCTGCTACCTTGAAATGTTTGACAGCAGTTGTTGCCCGATCCTTGGATGGCAGCAACATTATCCACATAAATCGGTTACGATCATCGACGAGAAGAAAATATTTCTTCCCGTTCAGAGTTGGAGGTGAGATTGGACCGCATATTCTGCATGCACTAGCTCTAAACATCGATTTACTTGGTACACAGCGTGCAACGGAAACGGAGTCCGTCGATGTTTGTCTGCAAGACAACCTCTGCAAAGCTGATCCACATGTTCTATCGTCGGTTGTCCTCGTACCTCATCCTCCCGCACCATCTTTCTCAAAGGCGGAAAGTTTAGATGTCCAAATCTTGCGTGCCATCTTCACGCGTTCTCTTCCCCCGTGCCATCAAACACACTAGTTGCACGATGTTGATGTGAAGCACATACAATCGATTTGGTGCACGCTCCACCTTCGCCAGCAAGTGTCTCCCAGGTTCGTGAATTTTCATCACGCCATCATCGATTAGAATCAGGTAGCCGGCTTTATCTAGTTGACCCACACTGATAATGTTGGTGGTCAGTTGTGGAATGAAATAGACGTCAGAGAGAGCTCGATGTTCGCTGGTCTTGCATGCGAACAACACGGTCCCACAACCCTCAATTCTCGCAATCGAATCAACGCCAAAATGCACTTTCCTCTCACTGTTTTCTCTTGATCCGCGAATGTCGTTAGGGACCCCATCATATGGTTGGTCACTCCGGTGTCGAGGATCCATTTTCTGTGTCGGTCTCCTCCTTCCGTCTGAGGTGGACAAGAACTTTCTCCTTGTTCAGACATATGCCTCGGTCTTGTCGCCCAACAGAAGATTCTTCGACGATGTACACGATGGTGTTGGCGGGACACAAGATCGTGAAGGTGATGTTGTGGTGGTGAAGATGGCATTGTGTGCACATCAAAGTTGTAACGTGAAGAGAGTTGTGAGAATGAGAAAGAAGACTCTAGAATGTCTTCTTGTGCTTGCATTACCAGCAGGGCTTCTTCATCTTCATGGGCCACATGTGCCTCCTGTTGTTTCTTGGGCTTTGATTTGTAATTTGTAGCCCAATACCCATATTTTCTACACGTTCTGCATTGGTCTTTGGAAGAATACAACTCCACACCTGAAGAAATTAGAAGATAGAAGTCACCTGATGATTTTTGTTGGCTATGAGCAAGGTTCAAAGGCTTATCGAGCCTATGATCCCATCTCTAAACGTGTCCATGTGACACAGGATGTTGTATTTAATGAATCCTTACAATGAAAGTGGAGCAGCGAAGAGAGACAAGACGATGGTTTCAACGATTCCTTCGTGATTGATTTTGCTACCATACGCTGGCACTAGGGCTGGACATTATGGTTCGGAATTTGAAAACCGAATCGAATTGAACCGAATTAAAGTATTTCGATTCGGTTTGGGTATACTTAAAATACCTGATTGGGTATGAATTTGTAAACTCGTTGGATTCGGTTCGGTTCGGATAATAACCGAAAAATATTGGTTAACCAAACGGTTACTGAAATATATCTTTAAATAAAACCTTAGTCTACAATTGCTTCTTCTATTCATGTGATTTTTCTTCTTTCCTGTTGCCTTTTTGCTCCACTCATCCATCAATTTCTTCAAAGAAATCTTCAAATACCATGGTGGTTATTCTTTAGGTTTGTGTTATTTTCGTTGATATTTTTCAATATAATTGTTGAAAAGTTTTAGAATTGTTTTTCACTGAATGATAAATTTTTTAAACTTAATAAGTTAATATTTTTTTAAGATATTGTCACTGTGATATTCAATTCTGTCCATTTTTTCTAATTTTTTCTATCTCTATTTATAACTATTTTTTTCGTACACAATAGTAATTTCATCTTAAATTTTTAAGAAACTGAACTAATATCCGAATAATAACCGAACCAAACCGACTTAATTAGAGTTCAAGTTTTATTTTGGTTATCATTTTTTATACATATAATCGAACCGAAATTATTATAAAATCGAACCGATTTAAATTTGGTCATAATTTGATTGTTATTTATAGAAATCCGAATAACCCGTATCCATTATAACCGAACCGAAACCCAAACCGAAAACCGATTTAGCCAGGCCTAGCTGCACGATGGCACAAAGACTGCAGGGACAACTAACTCAACTACACTGGTTGTGACACCAGCTCCTTCAGCCATGTCTACAGCCCGTGCTCCTAATGGGACTGTCGTATCACCACCATGGGTCGAGTGTGCTTCTCCACCAGCAACACAGGGAGATGAACTTGATGTTGAATATGATGTTGAATCCATTGCGATACCGTGCAATACAGAATGTTCTCGGACCAGCACCGACACCAGGTTAGACGATGCACGAGTTGAAGCTGGAGGAGTTGCACACGATGACTGCAGACGAACCAGCTTCATTGGAGGAGGCAAAAAGACAAACTAGCTGGCGAATGGCGATGATGGAGGAGCTGTATTCGATCGAAGAGAACCACACTTGGACACTTAATGATCTCCCCAAGGACCGGCAAACATTTGGTCTCAAGTGGATGTTCAAGGTGAGGAGGGACGAGCATGGTGTCGTTGCAAGATACAAGGCAAGGCTCGTGGCAAAGGGTTACGCACAACGCCATGGCATTGACTACGACGAGGTCTTTGCTCCGTTGGCTCGAATGGAGGTAGTACGTCTACTCCTTGCATTGGCAGCCCACGAAGGGTGGAAAGTGCACCACGTGGACATCAAATTAGCCTTCTTAAACGGCGACCTTCAAGAGGTTTATGTGGAATAGTTGCCAGGATTCATAAACTCGCAGCGAGCACAAGGTACTTAAACTCCGCAAAGCTCTCTACATCAGGTTCCACATGCTTGGAATCATAAACTAGACGAGAGCATTGTATCTTTGGGTAACAAGAGAAGCCTATCGGAGCATGCTATCTACTACTGAGGAGCTAGAGCCATGCGACTAGCATTGGGTGTGTATGTCGACAATTTAATAATCACCGGCACCAGCAGCGACGACATCGGGAAGTTCAAGAGAGATATGGCTTATTTGTTCAAAATGAGTGATCTTGGACTATTGCATTACTAACTTGGTATAGAAGTGAAGCAAGAAGTTTCGGACATTTCACTTAGTCAAGGAGCATATGCATATAAGATATTGGAGAAAAGTGGAATGACAAATTACAATTCTTGTCAAATATCGATAGAGTCGCGACTGAAACTCGGTAAGGAGAGCACAAATACATTGGTGGATGCAACCTTGTATAGAAGTATTGTTGGAAGTACAGCTTGTATATTATTACTGCAAGTACAGCTTGTCAAACTGTATGGTTGACTCGTTTACTACCTGAAGTTGTGAATTTAGAGGTAATCACGCCGATTCTAAGAGTGTACAAGTTCAGCATCTCTCTGATTAAAAATCCAATGCATCGCAACCGGAACAAACACATAGATGTCAGATTTTCTCATCCGAGAGTGTGCAAACATTGGTCAGATTGGGGTGAAGTTCATAAGGACACAAGAACAGTTTGGAGATATTCTTACAAAGCCTCTCAGCGTTAGCAACGAAATTGGACTTCATGAAATCAACTAGTGTAGCACTACAAGACCTAGGAGGAGACTTGTTTTAATAATCTTGTATGTGCTCAATCTCTCTTTTATTGACTAATTAGTTAAGCTAGTCTTTAGGTCTGAACTAATCCTAAGATAGTGGCTGAATAATAAGAAAGAAAAGTTATTGGTTTCAAGCAACACAGCACATACTTGTTCTTACGTCTCTTTCTTACACTTCCAATATAAATCTCTTGGATGTTCCTTGATTTGGAAACCTACAAAAGAACAATGTATGATCACAAATCGGGTTCAAATGTATACACCAGAAACTTGGTTCTCATAGACTCAAAACGTTTCAACCATGAAACGTCAGAGTAAGCACTTACATTTGGGTGGCATTCTGCTGCAGCAACTTGAGACAGCTCTCTGGAAAAAAAAAATAACAAGCAGAGAGAGGCTTTCCAAGAATGTATTGAACAACAAACATGATTTTGTTTTGCATTCTAATTGACACTGGCAGGGGATTTGGTCTAGTGGTATGATTCTTTCTTGCTTTAGCTGCAAGAGATTCAACGTCGAACAGAGTTTTCTTTACATTTTCAACTG
>CM071866.1:4557652-4582652 GCA_036759665.1 Gynandropsis gynandra | reverse complement strand
AACGGTGGACACAAGGCTAAGGAGGAATAAACCTTGTGCTCGATTCTAGCGATTTACTTTCCTTATTCACTAGCGAATTAGGGTGGGCTGATTTTGAGACTGTGATTTAATTCCCTAATCATAGGATTTAATTAGTTTCCATATCATTTGTTTCTTTATGACTATCTATTTAATCAATACTAAGCATACAGAAAAAGCTGTCTGTTACAGAACCATTTTTTGCGTTTTTTGTGTGAGTGTGTTCTGACCTACAACCATCGACAACTGCAAGTTGTCTTTCCGGCTAGTTTCTGACATAAACTATTTTTCTTTTGCATTCCTTTTCCGGTTCTAATGATGATTCCCTTGGGTGTGACTTAATTTTGAAAACCTACAATAATACACGTATGTCAGCCATTAAGAACACAGAGAGAATATCCTTTATAATGATTGGTGCTTCTTCGAGAATGATCCTTCGGCAAAAAAAATTATTAAAATGATCCAGTTCTGTGACTAAGAGGCAAAAGTGAAACACAATATACTACAATACATCTTCCCTAACACAGTTATTAGAAGAATGAATAGGCATCAGATCAGGAATGGAATTGTACATAAATTTTCAGCAACAGAACAATACAGGCATAAATTGGTATTGTCAAGAACCATATCAACAACATCCTCTGCATTCTAACTGGGGAAATGGTAAATAAGGAATCTGGCCTACTTTCATGCATCTCGAACATTTCCAGCCAGAGAACTTTAGAATGCAAAAGTCAACTTCCAAACAATTATCCAAACAACATAAATTTCTTTGGCCATATGATCTAGTGGTATAATTTTTGCTTTTTATGCTATAGATCCTTGAGATCTGATCGCAGAAAAAGACCCTAATAAACATTTCTATATTTAAATGTTAAAGTCAACTAACAGAAAAAGATA
The DNA here is from genome assembly GCA_036759665.1 of Gynandropsis gynandra. Classification (NCBI taxonomy): domain Eukaryota; kingdom Viridiplantae; phylum Streptophyta; class Magnoliopsida; order Brassicales; family Cleomaceae; genus Gynandropsis; species Gynandropsis gynandra. The sequence goes on along the minus strand of CM071866.1, from coordinate 4,581,734 downwards.
ACAATAAACCGATTTAATGGCAGATCCTCTTATCAAACAAACAGCTTGCAATAAAAATAAAAATATACGAGGACATCAAATAACACCACTTGTCTTGCTGACCTATGAACCATCAAACATAAAATTAGTCTTTTCAACAGTAAACAGATTTTATGATAGGGTTTTAAGTTTACATGTTTTGCAAACATATAGGGCATTTGGTCTAGTGGTATGATTCTCGCTTTGGGTGCGAGAGGTCCCGAGTTCGATTCTCGGAATGCCCCTGACATTTTTGTGAAAGGACAATGTACTAAAACTCACCTGACATTTGCAAAGTACATGACACATCTTTTCCAGCTTAACTTTTAACTCAAGAGCTTCAGCATTTGCAAAGCATAATTTCTGAATTGTTCTATAACGGAACATTTTTCACTCTGGGTATCAAAGGTCCCAACTTTACATCTCGGGCCACCCCATTTACAACCTTAAATGCTAAAGTTAAGTAACAGAATAAGATTCACAATGTACCCCTTTGTTTAGCCAGTGAACAACTCCTCATGAAAATTTTAACAGAAAAAATCAGAAATCGAGCACTTACATGACTTGTGTGCTGTCTAGATTCTCTAAGAATTAGCTGAATAGACACAAGTGAAATTTCCTAGCAGAGAGATGTAGGACTATGCGTCTCAAAATGGACTGAGCAGCCAAAAAAAAAAAGCCTTTTACTGAATTATATCAGCAACAGGGCATTTGGTCTAGTGGTATGATTCTCACTTTGGGTGCGAGAGGTCCCGAGTTCGATTCTCGGAATGCCCCCTTAATACTTTTGCATAACAATGAGAACTAAATAAACAACAGCCCTAATTTTCATCAACAAGCTTCAACAATTCTATATCATTTTTTAAACTACTCAGCAAAATTTTACAAACCAACACTAGTTTTTCATCTATAGGTCACAATACCTAAACAACAAGTTTACCAGAAAAGCATAAGAGGAGCTTGCTACACCTATAACAGTGGCATATAGCCCAATTCTCCGAGAATTGAGCTGCAGGAAATGCAAAAAGGTAACATGTAATTTCCATGCTACTAAAACTGAAAGGTATGAATTACTTCCAGGAAAACAGAGTATTATAATTAACTTTAAAAGAATTGTTAAAACAGTTGGGATTTTGATCTAGCTCTATGATTCTTTCTTCGAAGACAGGAAAACAACCATGTTCAATTCTCGGGATGCTCCTTAAAAATTCTATTTTAAATTAAAAAATTTTCTCTACACTCCAAAAATCAATAATAATAAAAATATGATATTAGCAGAGAAAACAGAGAGCACAACATTGCAACAGGTCAAAGAGATCAGATCTTGGAACACCCTGTTAAGATTTTACATAAGAAGTCAAGTAAGACAGCAAGTGCTGAAAGATGAATTTTCTTTCGAAAATCTGATTGGTTTCAAGAGAGGATTAAAAGCAATCATCATTTAGCCTTACAAATGCATCATCAGATGGGCCTTTGTTTTAGCAATATGATTCTCACTTTGGGTGCGAGAGGTCCCAAGTTCAACTCTTCGAGTGCTCCATTGGTTTTTTTGTAATGAACACTATCTTCTAAAAGTGAGATGATAATTGTTTCACATACAATATGTCATCTGTTGATTGATCTTCGCTCATGAGGTTCCTCACATCTCAGAGAGTGAGAACTACTTAACCAGAGCAGTAGTTTCTAAAAATAAATCTCTCCAAGATTTAAAACAAAGAAGGAAAGATCCTTAGTATTTTAACTGAAAGGTGTCATGAATCAGGCACTTGAATGACATGATCTCTTACTTCACAAACACCTTGTTTAGACAAAGTCCACAGGTAGGACAAAATCAATTATGAACTTTTGCCTTCATATCCAAGGCTATAGATTTGTTTTATCAGAAAAAAAAATTCCAGGACAGGTTGAGCAACAAACCATCAACTATTTAAACTAACTACAAGCTGTCGCATTCTCCAAGAATGTGCTAAATAACATTGGAAATCAGTAATTGGCTTTCAAATAATAGATACAATAGCAAACATTGTGTCATTCGCTTATTAGCTAAATCACTCAAGAACAGGGCATTTGGTCTAGTGGTATGATTCTCGCTTTGGGTGCGAGAGGTCTCGAGTTCGATTCTCGGAATGCCCCTTTTGACTTTTATGAAATTTTATGTTACAAAATTGAGCTGAAATTTATCATACCAAAAATATATAATTTTTTAATATGTTCTGTAATGGAATTGCGCAATAAATTATCATTTAGTCCTGTTAACAACATTGACCTAACTCGCATTTTAGAAACAGAAATGCAGAGAACAGATTAGTGACTTTGCAACAACTGTTCTACATCTAAAATAACAAACGAACAAATCCTTAACTATTTAACTAAAATGTGTGAGTGCCTGAAATCAACTGTCCCTGAAAAAGCCCTCCCCAAAATTTATTGTCCTATGCACAAAAATTAAACAAAATATACATGTAACGAGTGAGACGACTTTTTTCTGTGTGATTCACTAAAATGAACTCTAGGAATTAAGCAAAAATACATCTCTCACATTATTAACCCAAGAGCATCCCAAAGTCAAATTAGATTCTGGCAAATGCGTTGGACCATAAGAAGGTTGAGTTTAAATTCCCAAAACCCAACTAATTGTATAAGAGTAAAAAAACGGGCATTAGTCCAGTAGTAAGTTTCTCCCTAGCCCAAGTACATTTCTCAGGGTGCTACGAAATGCAAGCTCTCATTTTTCCGGCAATTCAAAGCTCATTCTAGTGTAAAATGTTACCATGTTCATCAACTCAAACACCAGCACCAAAATCAACAAAGATCTACAACTTATCTTAATAAGATAACACTAGAAAAAAAATGAGATCTTGTCAAAAATATGTGTAAACAATAGCAGCCCTTGAACAGCAGAATGTCATTTTCGATCTGGACTGTGGATGCTAAGATGAAAACTCAATGACCATAATCTGTAAGCAACTTAAACCAGTGAAAACAAATGACCAAAACATTAATTATTTTAGGAAATAGTTTTTAAGAAAACGTTGAGGGCGTCACTGCAAGGATGAACCGACTAAAGAATGCTTAATTTCATACTGCCCTCCTCTCTCGTTTTTTTTTCTTATTTTCGTTCAACCTTTTCGACTCTCTTAAAAGATCACCCAAGTTTAATCACTCATCATCCCTATTCAAATTTCACCAATCTGTGTTGTTTTCAATATTCAGTTCACTTGGAGAGGAGTGGACATAAACACACCATGAACAAAGAAACGTGCACATACATTCTTCACTACCATGTATCCTTCAAGCCGACGACAAAATGGCATGAAAATCTCCATACTTGACGCATCCACTTTAAGTTTTTCATTTGGTATTTTCGAATTCAATTGGGATACCAAGTAGGTTTCTGATTTCATCACATTCACATACCAAGTAGGTTTCTGATTTCATTTGGTATTTTCGAATGCAATTCCACATTAAAAACCAGAAGGAACAGAACACACCTTTCTGATTTCATCACATTCACATACCCCCAAAAAGGAATCAGAAAAAATAATAGAGATATATAAACGGAATCCCATAAATCGATAGAATCTTCACCGGAATAGCTAGATCACCCAAAAAAACATTATTAGAAGTATACCTCGGAGGAGACAATACCACCCAGTTAGGGTTTCGAGTTGCACGATAAGCCTCTCGAAATAATCCATCCGAAAAAGAATATCAATCAACAGAAGGTGAGGAACTTTACAAGGAATCAAGAGAGAGCGAGAGTGGAGTGAGAAGGTTCTTTACTTCACACCTAGAACTTCCACTGCCCTCGACTCGAGAATCTCTCGAGGCGTCAAAATGCTAGTTTACTCTCCGAGAGCCGAACAATATTTTAATCATTTATCATGAGAGCCTATGTCAAATTCGGTCAATTTATTGTACTTAAAAATAATAATTAAAAAGAAAAAAAATCAAATAATTGTTAAGAAATTAATAATAATATATCGTAATTAGGAGTGTTGGTCCGGTCCGAGCACGCGTTAGCCCGGTAAAAATGGGTTCGGACCGACCTGAATTTAAACGGATCTAAATTTTTCGATCCGCGGATCGACCCGACGAGTTTCAAGCAGGCAGTTCATAGACAGGTTTCGGGCCGTCTAATGATAGACAGCGAACGCAAAAGACGAAATATATATATACATGTTTCATATGTATATATATATCTAGTTAAGCGAAAAGATATAAAATTTAGCTGGAATTTGATTAGTAATATGACATAAATTTTTGGAGTTTGTAAATTGTATACTGAAATGAACGGTTATAGAAAAATAAATAGAAAAATAAATATGATTTTTCAATTTAAAAAAAACATAAATTTAATCACAATTTTATATAATTATAAATTTCATAATTATATAATCATCCTTGAATGTCTCTCGACCGCCTTAGTCTCGTCAAAAAACTTATCATCGAAAAATTCAATGGAATAAAAACCATGATGAGAAAAAAAGAGTGCAACCATAAATACCCATCCTCGATTTGTCGACCCTTTCTTTGTTCATAAACTTCGAACTTGACACATCCCGATGTTATGAATGTGTTATCTCAATGTTGAAGTAGAGAGCACCTTTGTGAATAGATCAACTACATTTTCGTTTGATGTGATGTAACGAACATCGACTTCTTTATTTTTCTCAAGCTCTTTAGTATATAAGAAAAATTTTGGAGGGATTTGTTTCGTTATATCGCTTTTGATGTTTGGGCGACACATATTGCATTATCTTCATAAAATATTGATGAATTAATGTTAGCCGGTAATTCACATGTTTCTTGTATATGTCGGGTTATAACCCTGAGCCTCACACATTCTCTAGTTTCTTCATGGTTGCAATTAGTGTTTGCTTCTAAGAGAGACATGAGACCGTCGTACCTCCAATTGTTAAAATATATACAATTTGTGATATGTTTTTATGAAAATTTGATAAATAACTTGCATCTGCAAAACCGATCAACTCATGTTTGGAATCTCTACGATAAAATAATCCTAAATCAATCGTCCTTTGTAAATATCGAAATATATGTTTAATCCATGGCATAAGAGATTAGTAGCCAATATTATATCAGGACGAGTAAAATTTGTTAGATACAAGAGAGCCCATATCTCATTCATATATGATACTTCTGGTCCAAGTATATCTTCATTTTTTTCATAAGGACGAAATGGATCCTTTTCAACATTTAAAGATCTACATACCATTGAGTGTGTAATGGATTTGCTTTGTCCATGTTAAAGCATTTTAATACTCTCTTTGTATAATTCGATTGATGTACGATTATATCATTCTTTAGATGTTGTATCTATAAACCAAGACAAAACTTTGTTTAACTAAAGTCTTTCATTTCAAATTCCTCTTTCAGATAATTTCGAGCATTTTCAATCTCCTTTGAGGCCGCACTTAGATTCAAATCATCAACATAAACAACTATAATCACAAATCCACTTGTTGTTTTCTAAATAAATACACAAAGATAAATAGAGTTATTCACAAATCTCCTTTTTAATAGATATTCACTTAGAGGATTGTACCACGTATGTCAAGATTGTTTAACCCCATATAAAGATTGTTACAATTTGATTGCGCGCATTTCTTTAGTCTTTGAGTTCAATGTTTCCGGCATTCTTAATCCTTGGGGGATTTTCATATATATATCATTATCCAAAGATCCACAATATGTAAGCAAGAGGATTTTTATCTATAAAAAACCAAGAGGTCTTCCACGCTTTAACTGTGTTGTTGACTCATTTGAAATTCTTTCACATACATGACCTTTTTGTATTTCTATACGAGCAGGTGCACTTGCAGCCGATATATATAATTCGGTAACTCATGTTGTATCATTGAATCCATCTAAAAGTTTTTTTGCAATATTCTGCAAATGTATGACCTTTTACACTTCCAGATTGCATTGTTTTGTAGGAGGATCAATATATAACAATGATTATGTTTTCCATGTTAAATCTTGTGAGGATTGTTTTATTTCTCTTCTTAATCCTAATGTTGGGAATTCATTATCATGAAAACGAAAATTAAAAAAATGAACTATGAACATATCACCTGTTTGTGGTTCAAGATATCTAATGATGCAATATAAATTCACAATCTTCGTTGTGGACCCATTTTTGTCCATTGCGGATGAGCAATCCGAATATATACTGCACAACCAAATACTCGAATATGAGATAGATTTGGTTCCTCACCATTTGCTAATTGCAATGGAGAATATTCATGATAAGCATTTGACCTTATTTGAATTAGTGTTTTAGCATGTAAATGGCATGTCCCCAAGCAGAAACTGCGCGTTTGTTCTCATTAGTAATGGTCGAGCAATGAGTTAGACACATTTAATCAACGACTTGGCTATACCACCATTGTGTTGAATATGTGGTACATGAAGTTCAATCTCAATGCCAATCTATGTACAATAATCATTGAAATCTTGGAAAGTACACGTATCAATCGATGTACACGTATCAATTCCTTTGTATTTTCTATTCCGTGATATGGTTACAACGCTTTTAAAGGCCATAAGTTTTTACCTTGGTTCTATGAGTGCTCTAGAGAGAAGTTCAATTTTTATTTCATAGAAGGCGGCCCACCTTCACACTCATTTTAACAATAACTTCATCAAGTCTAACATAATTATAGATCACTCAACGATAGAGCTATGAAGTTATTAAGTCCATTATACTTCCATATCATCATCCATCAGTCTTTCAAAAGACCGCTCAATGTCTAGAGCTATGGAATAAATCTTTTCTACTTACATCTCAAACGTCCATCAAGTCCTTTATAGGACCACTCAACCACTAGATTATGGAATAAGTCTTTCCGACTTATATCTCAAACGTCCATCAAGTCCTTTATAGGACCACTCAACCACTAGAGTTATGGAATAAGTCTTTCCGACTTATATCTCAAACATCCCTCAAGTCCTTTATAGGACCACTCAACAACTAGAGTTATGGATTTACAACCACAATATAGGAATGGACTGATATGCTTATCACAATACAAACAAGAGGTTTAAGTCCCATTCCTTTAGAAGAGTCTTGAATGATTCTTCTCCATAATCCTTTTGTTAAAGGATCTGCCAAATTCCTTTCGGACCTCACAAACTCTAAAACCATCACTCCATCTTTCAAAAGATGTTTAACTTCTCAACGTCTTATGCAAATATGTCTTCTTTTACAGTTATACACATAATTCTTTGCAATTCCAATGACAGCTTGTGAGTCAAAATACAAGGAGACAGGATAAGTAGATCCTCACAATGGAATATCTTCTAATAGGTTTTCAACCATTCAGCTTATTGACCATCCAATTCAAGAGCGATAAACTTTGATTTCATAGTAGACCGAGCAATACAGGTTTGTTTCGATGATTTCCACGAAGCAGCTCATCTACCTAATGTAAACACATATCCGTTGTTGGAACTCACTTCACAATTTTCTGTCACCCAATTGGCATCAAAATAACCTTCTAATACTGCGAGAATTTGTTAAAATGTAAGCACAATTTCATAGTCCCCTTAAGGTATTCCAATAGTTGACGAAGTGCATGCATTCCAATGTTCATTATTTGGATTATGAGTGTATCTACTTAGTCTTTTTACAGCATAAGCAATGTCTGGTCTTGTGCAATTCATGAGATACATAACACTTCCTATAACCTTTAGCATATTCAGTTTGTGAAACACTATCACCATTGTTTCTTTTAAGATTCATGCTCGAATCATAAGGAGTTCTTACAGCAATTCATCAAAGCAATCAAACTTCTTAAGAATCTTCTCAACGTAATGTGATTGACACACATAAAAATCATTTTCCGTTTTGTGAATTTTAACAGAAGAATAACATCAGCTTCTCCTATGTCTTTCATTATCAAAATGAGATAATAAAAACATTTTGGTATCAATGATTAGTTCTATGTTTGAACTAAAAATTAATATGTCATCAACATATAGGCATATGATCATACAATGAGACCCAAAACTTTTGTGTAAACACATGAATGTAACACATTCACTACATAACCATGGTTTACTAAAGTATGATCAAATTTTTCATACCATTGTTTAGGTGTCTGTTTGAAACCGTAGTGGGATTTTTTGAGCTCATACACTTTGTTTTCTTGTGCAGCTATGATGAATCCTTCTGGTTGTTCCATGTAAATTTCTTCTTCCATGTCTCCATTGAGAAATGTTGTTTTCACATCCATCTGATGTATTATGAATCCTCGAATAACTGAAAGTGACATCAAAGATCTAATGGTAGAGATTTTAACCATAGCAGAATAAGTATCAAAGTAATCGGTACCTTTCTTTTAAGTATATCCTACTACCGCTAATCTAGCTTTAAACTTTTCAGTTGACCCGTTTGATCTAGTTTTCCTCTTGAAGATTCATTTACATTTAATGGGTTACTGTCCTTAGGAAAATCAACCAAATCCCAAGTGTGATTCATTATTATTGAATCTAATTCACTTTTAATTGCTTATTTACAAAAACTAGAGTCTATAGATTTTAGAGTCTCTTCATAGGTTTTAGGATCTTCATCAATTAAGAAAATCGATACAAATTGTCCATCAATTTTGTCTGAATTATCAACTAGAAACGCAATGGAAAAATCAGAACCAAAGATTTTCTCAATTCTTTTTCTTTTACTCCTTTAAGGTTCATTCTCATGCATAATTGTAGATGATTTATTACCAAACCACTAATTGAAGTAGTTGTATCGTCTTTTTTAAGAGGAAAAATATGTTTAAAAAATTCAGCATTTCTAGATTGACATATTGAGTTATCATTCAAACACATGAATCTGTATGCACTACTCTTTTGAGCATACCCAATGAATGCACAATTAAAAGTCTTAGGTCCTATATTCGTTTTTTAAAATTCAGGAAATGCAATTTTAGCAAGACAACCCCATACTTCATATAATTCAGTTTCGGCTTAAAACCTTTTCATAATTCGTAGGGAGTTTTATCTAGCTTTTCGTGAGGAACTTTGTTAAGAATATAATATGCAGACAATGTTGTTTCCCTCCACATATTATCAGACATACCAGAACTTAAAAACATATCATTCATCATTTCTTTTAATGTTCTATTTTTCCGTTTGGCTATGCCATTTTGTTGAGGTGTATATGGTGTCGTAGTTTCGTGAATAATACCATTTTCACTACAAAATTCTTTAAGAACTTTCGTGCAATACTCACCACCTCTATCAGACCTAAGTCTTTTAATCTTTTTATCTAATTGATTTTCTGCTTCAGCTTTATATTTTCAAACATTTGAGCAGCCTCAACATTAGACCCTAATAGTTAAATTTTCGAATATCTAGAAAAGTATCAATAAATGAAATGTAATGATTTTTACCATCTTTGCTCAATGTATTTCTAAAATCAGATAAGTTAGAATGAATCAATTCAAGTATTTCCGTACTTCTTGAAGTAACTTGTTTAAAAGGTTTCTTCGCATATTTTTCTGCAACACAAATAACACATTTTGAACATTCATTTTCGTTAGATGTGTTTATATATGCATATTTTTCAACCTTTTAAATATAACCATAATTAAAACATGTCCTAGCCTACCATGCCACAAATTAACAGATTCAATGACATAAGCAGAACCAGAGTTACTTCCATTAGCAAAAGTAGAAACAATGTTCAGGACAAACAACCCTTTCCCACAAAATCTTCATTCTTGGCTAATATCACTTTATCACCCTCAAAGACAAGTTTCAAACGAGCTCTATTCAGTAAACTACCAGAGACTAGGTTCCTACGCAACGATTGGAACATACAACACATCATTCAATGCTAATGTTTTTCCATATGTAAATTTAAGGAGAATTTTTCCTTTTACCAAGAACTCAAGCGATGGCAGAATTACCCATGAAGATGTATTCACCATCTGCGACTTCGTGGAATTCTTGAAAAATATCCTTGTTGGAATATAAGTGTCTCGTTGCTCTAGTGTTTAGCAATCAGTTCACTTTGTTTTTCTCTTAGTCGTCTTTGACATTTAAATATAGAAGTTGTTTATTGGGGTCTTGTTCTGCGATCAGATCTCAAGGATCTATAGCATAAAAAGCAACAATTATACCACTAGATCATATGACCAAAGAAATTTATGTTGTTTGAATAATTGTTTGGAAGTTGACTTTTGCATTCTAAAGTTCTATGGCTGAATTATGTTCGAGATGCATGAAAGTATGCAAGATTCCTTATTTACCATTTCCCCAGTTGGAATGCAGAAGATGTTGTTGATGTGGTTCTTGAAAATACCAATTTATGTCCTGAATTGTTTTGTTGCTGAAAATATATGTACAATTCCACTCCTGATCTGATGCCTATTCATTCTTCTAATAACTGTGTTAAGGAAGATGTGTTGTAGTATATTGTGTTTCACTTTTGCCCCTTAGTCACAGAACTGGATCATTTTACTAAACTTTTTTGCCAAAGGATCATTCTCGAAGAAGCACCAATCATTATAAAGGATATTCTCTCTGTGTTCTTAATGGCTGACATACGTGTATCATTGTAGGTTTTCAAAATTAAGTCACACCCAAGGGAATCATCATTAGAACCGGAAAAGGAATGCAAAAGAAAAATAGTTTATATGGGGCATTCCGAGAATTGAACTCAGGACCTCTCGCACCCTAAGCGAGAATCATACCACTAGACCAAATGCCCAAGTTGTGATGCCTTTCTTAGAAGCAAAAGACATGGTATTTTGTTGTTTTGAATTCATTATTTGATGTGTGGAAGACAACTTCTGGTTTCTCACTTGTTGAAGCTCTTTGATGGTAAATCCATCAGAATACCATAATTGGCTTATCTTATAGTTTTCAGTTTGCTTTTGCTCATGGACATTTATGAATGTTAGGGGACATTCCGAGAATCAAATTCGGGATTCTTGCAATCTAGATGAGAATGATACAACTAGAGGCTAGACCAAATGCTTAGGGGCTAATGCAGCTCATTTTATATGCTAGAACTGTTGTTTGCTTTTCATTGTTTTTTTCAACGTCTTGATACAAACAATCGCGAGGAGATTCTCGCAAGATTTGACATAGATGGGGAATTCATACGCGATTATGAAGACGTTGAACCAGAAGATGCAGAAGATGAAAACGGCGGTGAATTCAATGAACAATTGAAGGAAGACTCGCCAATCGAAGAATCTACTCAAGAAGAAATGTAAATACTATAATGTAATATATAAATTATGTGTAAACTTTATTTTAAATTTCATATGATCTAATTTCAACGGGCATCCGTTGAGATTGCTAACGGATGCCCGTTGGAACACTAAATCGCTTTCAACACTTAGAAAATTTTTCGATGTTTTTCATAATATCAACGGGCATCCGTTGGTAATTTGTAACGGATGCCCGTTATAGATTTTCTAACGGGCATCCGTTACAAATTACTAACGGATTCTCGTTACAGATTTTGTAACGGGCATCTGTTATAATTTGCAATGGATGCCCGTTGCGAAGTTTCATCATGGCTACCTAGGCTACAATTTTTTCCAATGGGCAACCGTTGTAAATTGTAATGGATGCCCGTTGCTCGGGGAGACGTACGGTCATTTTGGCGTCCGTTGCCTCGGGAGTACGCATTGCTAACGGGCATCCATTGGAAATACCAACAGATGCTCGTTGGAGAAACATAACATCATGTCATTTAATTGCACCCGTTGAGTGGACGTTTTTTCCAACGGATGTCCGTTGGAAAATTCTGTATATATAACGTTGAACAGTTTCCTTTTCAACATAAATCTAAACATCAAATCCTCTCAAATACTAAACACCTCTCACACACACAAACACTTCTGAACACTAAATACAAAATGAGGGCTATACGATTTATATGTTCTGGTGGTATGTTGGTGCGTTCAGCGGGAGCCCCGTCCCTGCCTCCACCACCACCATATCGACCTCCTTCACCAATATCGGCACCACCGATATTTGATGAAGAGGACGATATGGTGGATATCGACACCTTGATCGATAATTTCGACGGGCGTCCCACCCTTCCAATTATCGATCCTGATCGCCATGATTGGACGATATGGTAAGAATTCAAATTATGAATTGATATTGTTTTAAATTATAAATTTATCTAAATATTTCATTTTCATGTGCAGGTGTTATGTGGATGATGTTCTAAAACATACGAACAACAACATCATCCAGGGATCGTTACAGGATCGACTCTATTATTCTTGGCAAGTTACGCCATACCATTTTGTGTATGAATATGTGATACAACATGTTCAATCTCAATGTCAATCGATGTACAATAATCATTAAAAGATTGAAAAGTGAATTCAGCAACGTTATCAAACCTCACTTTTTTAATAGGATAATTTGGGAATTGAGCTTGTAATTTTGTTATTTGAGCAAGAAACCTCGCAAATGCAACATTGCGAGTTGATAATAGACAAACGTGTGATCATCTACTTGAAGCATTAATTAATACCATAAAATATCGAATGGTCTACTTTATGGATGAATTGGTCCACATATATCCCCATGTATTCGTTCTAAAACCGATGGTGATTCATATCCAACTTTGACTGATGATGGTCTTATTATCAATTTTCCTTGAGAACAAGCAGTACATACGATCGCATGAGATTGAAATATCTTCTCATTTTTTAATGGATGACCATTAGAGTTTTCAACGATTCTCCGCATCATTATTGAACCCGGGTGACCCAGTCGATCATGCTAAATCTTAAACACATCTTTATACTTTCGGTTGAAGGTGGCATATGATTCAACCATTCATATCTTTGTGAGATATAATCCAAAGGATAAAGTACGTAATTTTTTCACAATATGTTTCTTTCTAGAAACCATTGTCGTGATATAAAGATCTTCACGATTTTCATCATTCATTGTTTCAACATGATAGTCATTTTGGCGGATATCTTTGAAACTCAATAAGTTTCTTTAGAATTTTGGAGAGAATAATGCATCTTGTATAATAAATTTTGTCCCTCCGGCCATTATAAAATTTTCTTCTCCACATCTCTCAATTATTTTTGAATTTCTAGATATCGTATTGACACTGGATTCATGTATTTTCAATTTGGAGAAATACTTTTTATCTTTCAATATTGTGTGCATTGTAGCATAATCAACTAAAAATATATCTCCATTATTGATATTTGATTGTAACATATTTGATGTTACTTTTATCTGATAAAGATATTGATGAACCTAAAAATATGAAATTAAAGTTTCATATAAAAAATTAACAAAAAGATATTACAAAAATAATTTAATAAAACTTCATGTTGATATATTTTTTATAATTGTCATTTTAAGTTTGTTAATAAAATCTGTGATGTTTATTCGTTTCACAGAATGGTGCAGACCTAGTGGGACGAGGATGATGAGTTTTCATTATTCTGTAATAAGGAGAATTTGTAATAATTCGAGATAGGTTTTGAAAACCTTTGCTCCATATTATGACATTATCAACATGTAATGTCGATAGTATCTTCTCCAATTTTTCATAATCACTTATAGTCTATTTTAGAGATTACTTCGAACATCGCAGAATGATATTCATCCAAGACTTATAATCTCGGAATATCATATTTAGCCAATTACTATTTGTCTCTAGGTCGATCACATATATTTGTGATTGAATTTATCTTTAAGAGACTCTCACAAATCTGTGGGATTTTCTTTTGTATGATATTTATCTTTTAGATCATAGGTAATATGATGGTATAAGAAGATCATGGCTTTTATTTTCCTTTTCGGAAGAATTATTATCATTATCAATTGTGCCAATCAATGTTTTGCCTTTAGAATGCATTTTAGTATCAAATGGTCATGTCATATAATTTTTCTCCGAGGCATCAAGGATCTGCCAAATTCCTTTCGGACCTCACAAACTCTAAACACATCACTCCATCTTTCAAGAGATGTTTAACTGCCCCACGTCTTACGCAAATGTGTCTTCTTTTACCGTTATACACAGAATTCTTTGCAACTCCAATGGCAGCTTGTGAGTCACAATACAAGGAGACAGGAACCGTAAACCCCTACAATGGAATATTAACAAGGTTTTCAACAATTCAGCTTCTTGACCAGCCAATTCAAGAGCGATGTGATTGACACATAGGAAAACCATTTTCCATTTTATGAATCTTAATACCCAGAATAACATCAGCTTCTTAAAAGTATTTCATATCAAAATGAGATGATAAAAACATCTTGATATCAATCATTACTTCTATGTTTGAACCAAAGATTAACATGTCATCAACATATATGCATATGATCACAAAATCAGAACCAAACAACTTTGTGTAAACAGATGAATCTAACACATTTGCTGCATAGCTATGGTTTACTAAAGTACGATCAAATTTTTCATATCATTGGTTAGTTGCCTGTTTGAGACCGTAGATGGATTTTCTGAGCTCACACACTTTGTTTTCTTACCTAACTATGATGAATCCCTCTGGGGTTTTCATGCAAATATCTTTTTCTAGGTCTCCATTGAGAAAACCGGTGTTCACATCCATCTGATGTATTATGAGTCCTGAAATAGCTGACAATACAATAAAAAATCTAATGGTAGAGATTTTAGTCACAGGAGAATAAGTATCAAAGTAATCGATCCCTTTTGTTTGAGTATATCCTACTACCACTAATCTAGCTTGAAACTTTTCAATTGACCCGTTTGGTCTAGTTTTCTCTTGAAGATCCATTTACACTTAATGGCTTTACTGCCTTTTAGGCAAATCAATCAAATCCCAAGTGTGATTCATTATTATTGAATCTAATTGACTTTTAATTACTTCTTTCCAAAAACTAAAGTCTATAGATTTTAGAGCCTCTTCGTAGGTTTTAGAATCTTAATCAATTAAGAACGTTGATACAAATTGTTCATCAATTTTGTCTGAATTATAAACTAGAAACGTAGTGACAAAATCAAAACCAAAGGTTTTCTCCATTCTTTTTCTTTTACTCATTTTAGGTTCATTCTCACGCATAACGGTAGATGATTTCTATCTAAACCATTAATTGAAGAAGTAGTTGTATCATGTTTTTAAGAGGGAAAATATGTTAAAAAACTCAGCATTTCTATATTAGATATTGAGTTATCATTCAAACACATGAATCTGTATGCACTACAATTTTGAGCATATCCAATGAATGTACAATCAGAAGTCTTAGGTCCTATATTCGTTTTTATGAATTCAGGAAATGCAACTTTATCAAGACAACCCCATACTCTCAAATAATTTAGATTCGGCTTAAAACCTTTCCATAATTCGTAGGGAGTTTTATCTAACTTTTCGTGAGGAACTTTGTTAAGAATATAACATGCAGAAAATGTTTCTTCCCTCCATATATTATCAGGTATAGTAGAACTCAAAAACATAACATTCATAATTTCTTTTAGTTTCTATTTTTCCGTTCGGCTATGTCATTTTGTTGAGGTGTATATGGTGTCGTAGTTTCGTGAATGATAACATTTTCATTACAAAATTCTTCAAGAAATTTCGTACAATACTCACCACCTCTATTAGACCTAAATCTTTTAATTTTTTTTATCTAATTGATTTTCTATTTCATCTTTATATCTTAAATTTGTGCATCCTCATCATTAGACCCCTAATAGATAAATTCTTGTATATCTAGAAAAGTAATAAATAAATGTAATGTAATGCTTTTTCCCACCTTTTCTCAATGCGTTTCTAAAATCAGCTAAGTTAGAATGAATCAATTCAAGTATTTCTGTGCTTCTTGAAGTAACTTGTTTAAAAGGTTTCTTTGCATATTTTTCTCCAACACAAATACTTGAAGATTCATTTTCGTTTGATGTGTTTATTAGATGCATATTTTTCATCCTTTTAATAGAATCATAATTCACATGTCCTAGCCTACCATACCACAAATTAACAGATTCAACGACATAAGCAAAACTAGAGTTACTTCCATTAGAAAAAGCAGAAATAGCGTTCAGGACAAATAACCTCATAGACAAATAATTTTTTCCCACAAAATCCCCATTCTTGGCTAATATCACTTTATCACCCACAAAGACAAGTTTCAAACCAGCTCTATTCAGTAAACTACTAGAGACTAGGTTCCTACGCAACAATGGAAGATTCAACACATCATTCAATGCTAATGTTTTTCCATATGTAAATTTCAAGAGAATTTTTCCTTTACTAAGAACTCCAACGGTGGGAGATTTACCCATGAAAACGTGTTCACCATCCGCGACTTCGTGGAATTCTTGGAAAAGATCCTTGTTGAAACAAAAGTGTCTCGTTGATCCAGTGTCTAGCAACTAGTCCACTTTGTTTTCCAACAAGTTCCCCTCAACCACTACCACAACGATGATCTCATCTTTTTCAATAACATTAACTTTCGGGGCAGAATTTGTGTTAGGTTTGTTATAAGGTTTTTTATCCTTTTTGTACCAGCATTGATATGATTTGTGGCTTGGTTTTCCATATTCATAGCAATGCAGAATTTTTTCCTTCGCACTCTCTCCGTTAGTGCCTTTGAAATGTTTCTTATTTGGTCCCTTTTTGAATTTCTTTCATTTAGCTTTAAACCTGTCTTTCTGTGCAACAGAAGATTCGATCAAGTTAGCTGTAACCGAATGTGAAGAGAGAATGTTAAGATTATCTTTCTGCCATTTAGCCTCCTTGATTTTCATATGACTTATGAGCTCGTGGAGTGACACATCTTTCTTCTTGTGTTTGAAACGACATCTATATTCAGACCACGAGGAGGGAACTTCTCCAGCAGAACGTTCGCCTACAGAAGTTCACACATCTTTATTCCTTCACTGAGTACATTCACGACAAGTTTTTCATACTCATTGGATTTGGCCCATGCATGGGTTTTTCATTGACCATTTGGAACTGAATCCATTTTCCGACGATGTACTTCTTTCGCCCAACGTCATCAGTGCCATATCTTGTTTCCAAGATATCCCTGATCTCCTTGGCATGCTTGTGCTTGACGAAGATGTCAAACATAGCGTTGGACATATGGTCCAAGAGATGTTTGTGCACTGTTTTGTTATGTTTTTAAAATTTTGCCTTCGCTTCGTCATCTGTCTTCTTGGATTTTTCGGTTTGAGGTGTGGCTAGAGGAGTGGAAGGCGTGGTTTGGTGTGTCGTATCTTCTGGGACGTCCTTGTAGAGGACGTAGTCGACATCCAACTGCTCCAAGAAGATAAGCAGTTTCTGGGACCAATAATGGTAGTTTATACCATCTAGCGGCTCGAATTTGGAGAGGCCTGGCTGTGATCTCGGGAGGGCGACAACCATGATTATCAGCAAAATTTCGCTTTCATAATGTTAGAAATAAATGTACATAACCAAGCTATGTCGTGGTAAACTACTGCGTTGAAAGCAAAATTTTAGCACGACCGTGGTGCAACCGAAGGTCGAATGCTCCCAAAGGTTAACACAACAACCCCTCGTACACGTGCACTCACGAAGAGGAGGATGGAATAGCCAAATTCTCTCATACAGAAAACTTTCATGTAGGTTTCACGGTGAAAAATTCAAAACCAATTTTCGGATATCCTTTCCTCTGCAATAGCCGAATCAATAGGCTAACCACTTCACAAAAATGACTCTGAATTAAAAGCCACGTTGAAAGTTTCCTTTGAAATTTTTTTTTCGAAGTTATTGAAGTTCACAAAAAAAGCATCAAGACAATATCGATATATCTTGCATTCTACTTAGACATAGCCTCTTTTTGTGTTGATACAATCATGGTCGTTCGGTCTTATGTGTTATGTGTTTAATTATACATAATGTCAATCTTTGGATTTCTCTTTTTCAAATTGTTGTTTTTCTCTTTATCATATTGTTGTGCCGAAAATCTAAAGAAAAAAAGAGAAGAGTGAACAAAAAGTTGTACTTAATTGTAAAAGCGTTTAAGATGTGTGTTTGTAACTTAAATCTTAAGTAATAAAAGTTTGGAGAGTGATTCGGAGGAGAGTGATTCAGAAATCTAGAATTATTGTGAAAATAATTCTATGTGGTTCATATAAGGAGTTGTGTGGCGTTCTGCTTGGATTTCAGATTCCTGACAAGTTTTGCACTTGGAAGAGTATATGAGTTGTGTAGTCTAGTTTATTAAGTGAATACGTGAGTTATACATGTTGACCATTTGAAGTCTGAATATAGAGCAGTTTTGAGTGTAGTGTTGTTTGAACACCATGAAAATCATTGTCTGTCTACTCTTTAAACTTATAGTAATGTTAGGTGTTGGAGTTTGATTTATCGACTTGTGGTTTCTCACACTTATGAACATTACACATAATTACGTAGAATTGTTCACGACCTTTGGATTAGCCCCTTTTGGGTCGTCATACTCATGGTCATTTGATTCTCTATGTTTGGTCATACGTAATTTGAGCCGTCAAATTTTTCTTTCTCAAATTAGGGTTTCTCGTAATTCAGTTTTTTAATAGAACAAAAACATCTGACTTGCAAATAGTCAACTCTCTTAGACGGGACCAACTAAAAGATAAAATCTCGATTTAGATGAGTGAAGATTGGAAAGATTAAAATAGGAGGTCAAGGATGATGAGGAGGCAAACATCGAGGTAGACACGGAGGAGGCGGAGCCACGTGCTCGGTGGAATCGGGAGAATCATCGTCGCGAAAAGAGATAAAGAAATGTGAGAAGACGTGTTAAAAGGAAAGGGAGCGAAAAATGTGGATTTTATGTTTAATTTATAATAAAATATTTTTGTTTATGTGGAAATGAGAAGGAAGATCTAGGTTTTTTGTCTTTTTATATTTTTTATATTTTTTTACTAGTCATAATTTAGTTTTTTTTATTATATTTATTGGTTATTGTAGTTCAGTTTTTTATATTAATTTCATATAATTATACATATATTTAATATAATACTATTTTAATATATTTCATACACAAATATTTCGAATATTTGACTTTATTATTAATATTTATAGTCGAAAAACATTTTTATCAAAAATATTTAAACTTGTAAATGTGAAATTATTATTAGTCGATAGAATCTTACACAGTTAAATATATCAATTCTTTTTTACATAGAGACTTATATAATAAAATATATGTATCTCTTCCTCTTGTTCTACTTCAGTTTCAGATAATATTGTACACTAATCCTTAGTTTGCAAACTCTCAAGTCATTTAATTGCTTGAAAGAAACAAATATACCATAAATTTGCAATTGTTTTACTAGATAGTGGTTTCTCAAAATCACAAATTGATCATACTTTATCAATTAAAAGACATTAAACAATTTTTGTAGTTTAATTGTTTATGTAGATGATATATTTATTATAACAAATTGCGATATAACAGTTGTTCTCTAAAGACTATTATATTCACATTTTTGCTATCAAAGATATTGGGAACTTGAGTTTTTTCTAAGAGTACATATTACTCAAAATTCCATGGCAATATAAATTTAACATCGTAAGTGCTGGCATGATTTATTATCTGATACAAAAGTTAGATAGAAACTAGTTATTGAGTACTAGTCATTAAGTCCTCTAATTCTATTTATAGAAACAAAGCCCTACGTTTGTATACACAACTTGTTCTTCCTTTCAGAATAAATGCAAGATTTTTTTTCACCATTTTTATTGATTTCATTCTCTTCGTGTTCGTCTAGTTCTAATAGTAGGATCACACAATCTTCCGATATAAATCTCTGGAAAAAAATACCAAGCAGAGAGAGGCTTTCCAAGAACTATTGAACAACAAACATGGTTTTGTTTTGCATTCTAATTTACACCGACAGGGGATTTGGTCTAGTGGTATGATTGTTTCTTGTTTTAGCTGCAAGAGATTCAACGTCAAACAAAATTTTCTTTACATTTTCAAGTGGACATCTTAAGAATCGAGCGTTTGATATAGCGAGTGGAATGATTCTCGCTTTGGGGTGCAAGAGAGAGGTCTTGAGTTCACATCTTGGAGTGCGCCTCAATTCATAATCCATTTCCTAGTAAATCTCTTGTAAACTAGAACAACTCTAAGAGTAAAGAGAGTGGATTAATTTTTTTTGGTGTTGATTTAAATCCACTACAGCTTTTCAGATATTTATAAAAAACACAAATGTAGACTACAAAAATGTGACTATAATGACCTATTTCTCAGCCACTACCTCCTAAATACTAGCTCAACCGACAAAACTAAGTCAAGCTAAAAAACAACGAAACATGATCGAAAAACACAATACAACAAGTTATTCTAACATTTCTCCTCCTAAGCTTGGTGTGCTGCATTTTCTTGATTTCAAGTAGACCAATCATATTCCATAGGTCTTGGAACTTGGCTCTGCATAGAGGTTTCGTCGTGAGAATATTCCCAACTGCCGTTCAGTTCTTATGAATTTTACTTCAATCTTCTCATTTTCTGCGTATTCTTGGATAAGATGGTATCTTGTATCAATGTGCTTACTCCGGTTATGATGCATTGAGTTCTTGATCAGAGAAATAGCGGATTTGTTGTCCAGTCTCAGCATCGCCTTTCCCACTTCCGAGTTCGTGAATTCATCAAGTAAACGAGCCAGCCAGACAACCTGATAAGCAGCAGTTGCAGCAGCAATATACTCAGCTTCGCAGCTTGATAGCGCCACTACTTTCTGTTTTAAGGACAGTCAGCTGACCGGACTATTGCCAAGGAAGAAGATTATTGCTGATGTGCTCCTCCTGGTGTCGACATCACCAGCTAGATCATCGTCATTGAATCCTCTCAAAGCTGGTTTTCCCCTTCCTTGCATAAAACATATCCCAACTTGTTCCAGCGATGTACCTCAAAATTTGCTTCACTTCAACAAGGTGATCTACACGCGGTTCCTCCATGAACTGATTCACATACCAACAGAAAAAGCAAGGTCTGGTCGAGTGTACATAAATTTTCACCAACAGAACAATACAGGACATAAATTGGGGAAATGGTAAATAAGGAATCTGGCCTAGTTGCATGCATCTCGAACATTTCCAGCCAGAGAACATTAGAATGCATAAATCAACTTCCAAACAATTATTTAAACAACAAAAATTTCTTTGATCATATGATTTAGCGGTATAATTTTTGCTTTTTATGCTATAGATCCTTGAGATTTGATCGCAGAACAAGACCCTAATAAACATTTCTATATTTAAGTGTTAAAGACAACTAAAAGAAAAAGATAAAAATAAATCCATTTAATGGCAGATCCTCTGATCAAACAAACAGCTTGCAATAAAAATAAAAATATACAAGGAGGACATCAAATAACACCACTTGTCTTGCTGACCTATGAACCATCAAACATAAAATTAGTCTTTTCAACAATAAACAGATTTTATGATAGGGTTTTAAGTTTACACGTTTTGCAAACATATAGGGCATTTGGTCTAGTGGTATGATTCTCGCTTTGGGTGCGAGAGGTCCCGAGTTCGATTCTCGGAATGCCCCTCACCTTTTTGTGAAAGGACAATGTACTAAAAAATCGCCTGACATTTGCAAAGCACATGACACATGTTTTCCAGCTTAACTTTTAACTAAAGACCTTCAGCATTTGCAAAGCATAATTTCTGAATTGTTCTATAACGAAACATTTTTCACTCTGGGTATCAGAGGTCCCAACTTTACATCTCGGGCCACCCGATTTACAACCTTAAATGCTAAAGTTAAGTAACAGAACAAAATTCACAATGTAGCCCTTTATTAATGTAGCCCTTTATTTAGCCAGTGAACAACTCCTCATGAAAATTTTAACAGAAAAAATCAGAAATTGAGCTTTGTGAAGCTTGAATACTTTCTGCTCATTCCCCTTGCTAATGAAACCCGATGGCTGCTCCACGTAAACCTCCCCTTGAAGGTCTCTATTTAGAAACACAGATTTAACGTCCATGTGATGGATTTCTCACACTTCATTTGTTGCCAACGCAAGGAGAAGACGTATTGCCTCCAAACGCGTCATCGAAGCAAAGACCACATCATCGTCAATACCATAGCACTGCGCATATCCCTTCACGACGACTCTCGCCTTGTGCCTTGCCAACCCTCCATGCTCGTCTCTTTTCACCTTGAACACCCATTTAAGACCGATTGCTCGTCTCTTTTCACCTTGAACACCCATTTAAGACCGATTGCTCGTCGACCTTAAAGGAGATAGAGAGTGTCCAAGTGTGATTCTCTTCAATAGATTGCAGCTCCTCCATCATCGCCTTCTGCCAGCTCGAATTCTGTTTTGCTTCAGCCAATGACGAGGGCTCATACACTGTTACTGTGTGATGCTCATCAAGCTCTAGCTCATGCCTCGCAAAACCTAGTGTAGGCCCCGATCCGAGTATGTTGTCGACCATATGGAACCATAGCAGTTCGTCTTCATATTCTGCATGGAGCTGTTCTTCGTGCATCTCTAGTGGTGACACATATTTGATCTCAAGTGCAATTAACAATGCAATTGCTGCCATGATTTATTATCTTATATACAAAAGTTAGATAGAAACTAGCTACTGAGTACTAGTCACTAAGTCCTCTGTTTCTATTTAATAGAAACAGTGCACTACGTACGTTTGTATACACAACTTTTTCTTCCTCTCAGAATGAATGCAACATTCGTCATCCTCTATTTTCATCATTTTTCTTGATTCCATTTTCTTCGTGTTCGTCGAGTTCTAATAGTAAGATCACACAATCTTCGAATATAAATCTCTTGGACATTCCTTGTTTAGGAAACCTACAAAAGAACAATGTATGATCACAAATCAGGTTCAAATGTATACACCAGATGCTTGGTTCCCAAAGACTCAAAACGTTTCAACCATGAAACGTCAGAGTAAGCACTTACATTTGGGTGGCATTCTGCTGCAGCAACTGGAGAGAGTTCTCTGGGAAAAAAATACAAAGCAGAGAGAGGCTTTCCAAGAATGTATTGCACAACAAACATGGTTTTGTTTTGCATTCTAATTGACACTGGCAGGGGATGTGGTCTAGTGGTATGATTCTTTCTTGCTTTAGCTGCAAGAGATTCAACGTCGAACAGAGTTTTCTTTACATTTTCAACTGAACATCTCAAGAATCGAGCGTTTGACCCAGTGGGTGGAATGATTCTCGCTTTGGGGTGCAAGAGAGAGGCCTTGAGTTCACATCTTGGAGTGCCCCTCCCTCAATTCATAATCCATTTCTAGTAAATCTCTTGGGTATTCCTTATTTTAGGAAACCTGCAATGATACAAGCATGCCAGTCATTAAGACTATAGAGATGCATTACTCATTGAAATCTTCTTCGAGTATCTTCCTGAGGCAAGAAATTATAGTCAAATACAGAACTACACCACGACAAGGATTCTAAACCTGCTAAACGGAATAGTGAATCCACCCAGTGTAGGAACCGAGTCATCTACACTCTAGTTATGCCATCCTGTTTACTAAGAGGCCAAAGCGGAACATATGTCTTTCTACCAGAAGGTTATTTAATGAGTGGTAGCAGATGGAGCGCAGATTTGCACATAGATTTTCAGCAAGTGTACGTCGGAGCAAAAACTGGCATTTTCAAAAACTAGATCCATGACTGAAACAACAGTATACTTTTGCACCAACATAAATGAAAAGTAAGGAATTTAGTCTACTGGTATGCTTCCAGAACATTTCCAGACACAGAGCATTTCCCAAAATCAGCTTTCGAGCAAATATTCACAACAATGTAAACAACAAAACGAATCTTGAATAGGATCTTAAGTGAACTGAGATCAGATCTCAGACCGGCAGCCGAGTTCGATTCTCGGAATGCCCCCTAAAAAAATACTTTTTCCATGAAGTCAATGAACTATATAATCCAACTGAAGCAGACAAGCAAAACCCAAATTATCAAGCACATCACTGGAACACCACTATTTAGAATTCAGCATCACGTTCTGAAAGTCAACAAAGAGAACAAGATCCACAATGTACCTTTGCCTTCACATCATATGGCATAGATAGGTTTAACCAGAAGAAACCTCTTCATCACAGAGTCA
>CM071866.1:4547652-4552652 GCA_036759665.1 Gynandropsis gynandra | reverse complement strand
TATCTTAATAAGATAACACTAGAAAAAAAATGAGATCCTGTCAAAAATATGTGTAAACAATAGCAGCCCTTGAACAGCAGAACGTCATTTTCAATCTGGACTGTGGATGCTAAGATGAAAACTCAAATGACCATAATCTGTAAGCAACTTAAACCAGTGAAAACAAATGACCAAAAGATTAATTATTCTAGGAAATAGTTTTTAAGAAAACTTTGAGGGCGTCACTGCAAGGATGAACCGACTAAAGAATGCTTAATTTCATACTGCCCTCCTCTCTCGTTTTTTTTTCTTATTTTCGTTCAACCTTTTCGACTCTCTTAAAAGATCACCCAAGTTTAATCACTCATCATCCCTATTCAAATTTCACCAATCTGTGTTGTTTTCAATATGCAGTTACACTTGGAGAGGAGTGGACATAAACACACCATGAACAAAGAAACGTGCACATACATTCTTCACTACCATGTATCGTTCAAGCCGATGACAAAATGGCATGAAAATCTCCATACTTGACGCATCCACTTTAAGTTTTTCATTTGGTATTTTCGAATTCAATTAGGATACCAAGTATGTTTAATCGATAGAATCCCATAAATCGATAGAATCTTCACCGAAATAGCTAGATCACCCAAAAAACATGATTAGAAGTATACCTCGGAGGAGACAATACCACCCAGTTAGGGTTTCAAGTTGCACGATAAGTCTCTCGAAATAATCCATACGAAAAAGAAATATCAATCAACAGAAGGTGAGGAACTTTATAAGGAATCAAGAGAGAGCGAGAGTGGAGTGAGAAGCTTCTTTACTTCACAGCTAGAACTTCCACTGCCCTCGACTCGAGACTCTCTTGAGGAGGCAAAATGCTAGTTTACTCTGCGAGAGCCGAGCAATATTTTAATTATTTATCATGAGAGCCTATGTCAAATTCGGTATTGATTTTGGAATTTGTATATTTTGTGGTTATTGTGCGGAGTATCGTCCAACAAATTGTTTGTCAATAACTGAAAAATACTAATTTTCAACTTATGATAATCACGAATTGAATTATAATTAAATAGCTTTGGATCGTTTACCAAGTCAGTAATTGACGATTATACTATTCAAACAATTTTGAATTCACCTCAAACAAAAAAGGAGTAAATCCCTTAATTTTATTAAAAAATAATTCAAAATGTTATAATTATATAAAGAATATAATTATAAAATTTTATTACTTTATTATATAAAAATATTAAGGCTCATTCTCTTAATCTAAAAAAATATATTCGTAATTATTTTATTGAAATTGATAGGTTCAAAATACACTTTAGAATTAAAGAAAAAAAGCGAAATTGTATACTAATTGTATCTACATCAATTCATATCCATTAGATTAGAATTTAACTCTATTAGAATAGAAAGATATTAAAAAAATTCCCTGGTTAAGTTAATAAGGTCATGAAAAGCATTTCGATTTTTTCTCATGGGAAAGCGATAGAGAAAGAGAAAAAAAAACGAAGATTTCACATAGTGATTTTTTTATCGAAAAATCAATATGATTAAATTTATTTCGTACCCTTCGCTCAATGAGAAAAAGGGTCAGATTCTATAGGATCAAACCTATGGGACTTAAGGAAGGAATGATGGAAGGGAATAAAATCAAAAAAGAAATCAAATAAAGAAAAGAGAGAGAAAATAAATAAATAATAAGTAAATCAAAATGAAGTAGAAGAACCCAGATTCAAAATGAACAAATTCAAACTTGAAAAAGTCTCTTTCTGATTCTCGAAGAATGAGGGGCAAAGAGATTGATCGAGAAAGATCTCTTGTTCTTATTATAAGATCGTGTGAACATTTCCGATTATATCCATGGAGCAATTCTTAGATAGCAAGCACTAGCTCTCGGTGCGACTTCATAAAAAGCAAGAAAAGATAAGATCGAAGAGAATGAAACGCACGTAGTGGTCATTATAGCGCTTCCTTCTGATCCTAGAAAACGTCCGAAAAAACCTGCTACGGAACTACCGAGCAGGGGCAAAAATACGATAGCTGACCAAGAGCCGAATCCAGAGTGACACACGACGGCGACTGCTTGGGTTATCCTGCACTTGGAAGAAGAACTAGAAAAAGGAAAAAATATAGTCAGACTTTGATCCTTCGTCGCCGTAGTAAATAGGAGAGAAAATAGAATTTCTTTCTTCGTCTTAAAAAAATAGGAATTAATTCACTAAAAAAAATCCGTTTGTAGCAAAGCATTTATTAAGAAAAATCGAGAAGCTTAGTACAAAGGCGGAAAAAGAAATAATAAAAACTTACCGATAGCGCATCTATAGATATAGATGCCAAGGAATTCGCGTTTAATAGATCCTTTTTTATTATATCTAGACTTATCTAGATATACAAAATCTTAAATACAAAAAAAATAGAAGATTAAACACAACTACAATATTCTATTGTAGTGTTGGGTCCACAAGAAATCCTATACTAAATATGGATTCTATGGATTCTTAGGATTGGTGTATTCTTTTTTTGAAGTTTCGTAGACGACTGCGAGCACTTCGAAAGAGAATAGGCGCTGACCGATAGGATTATAAGAAAGCTACCTTGCTTCCAGATGATAGGATTGAGGAGGTAAACTAAGCAAATGGTTTAGAAACCTTCGTGACTCAACAAGGTGAGTAACTGCATCACGGAAGAAAGGACTCACTGCGCCAAGATCACTAACTAATACTAATCTAATAGAATAGAAATCTAATAGAATAGAAAATTCTAATATACCTAATATAATAGAAAATAATTGTCTTTTCTGTATACTTATGTATACTTTCCCCGGTTCCGTTGCTACTGCGGGCTTTACGCAATCGATCGGATCATCTAGATATCCCTTCAACACAACATAGGTCGTCGAAAGGATCTCGGAAATACTTAGCCCGAGCTATGCCCTTTTCTAAATCTAGGCCGCAATCAAACTATTCTTTCAAATCAAATTGCCCTCTCGCTTCACTTCCTGCTTGCCTTGGAACTGATGTAAAGGTGCCAGTTGGCCAGAGGAGAGTGAAGTGAACTCAAAGAATCAACTCTGTCTTTCCCTTCTTATTGGCACTTCTGCCAGTTCATTAGCAAGAGGCAGCCGGAATGCGTCTGCTCAACAAGTTACGGTAGACCCTAGACACATGATAGGGACTGCGTTAGCTGTTGCGCTAATATCCTCTTGCTGGGTTTTGCGAAGATAGCCGGCTTCAACACATAAGCCGACCCACCTCTGCCATAGCAGCATTCAACCATCTATGAAAGATGTTCTGTTCGGCTGGAGAAGACGTCTACCTCAACTACCTAGATGATCCGATCGATTGCGTAAAGCCCGCAGTAGCAACGGAACCGGGGAAAGTATACATAAGTATACAGAAAAGACAGTTCTTTTCTATTATATTAGGTATATTAGGATTTTCTATTCTATTAGATTTCTATTCTATTAGATTAGTATTAGTTAGTAATCTTGGCGCAGTGAGTCCTTTCTTCCGTAATGCAGTTACTCACCTTGTTGAGTCACGAAGGTTTCTAAACCATTTGCTTAGTTTACCTCCTCAATCATATCATTTGGAAGCAAGGCAGCTTTCTTATAATCCTATCGGTCAGCGCCTATTCTCTTTCGAAGTGTTCGCAGTCGTCTAAGGTTCAATGCAATGCTTTTTCTTCTGTCTTATCTTTCGTAGATCGTAAATCGACTTTCTGTTCTTTCAAGGCTAGTCCCATTCTCTTATCTTATAGTGTGATTGGTCTAATCAAAGCAGTTTATTACACCTCTCCCGTAGCCGTAGCGCTTTCTTGACTGTGGTTGACGCCCTAAAAGAGCTAGAATTCAATACTCGATTTGCCGGTTCAAAGTCTGAGCGGCCCCCTGAGGATGCGGGAAGCCAATGATAGGAGTGGTTAACTGGACTCTTCTTCGAAGGATTTCAACCCCCGCGACGCCTAAGCCGCTTTAGTAGGGACGGACTGAAATATCCCATCATAGCACTCTAAGGTTTAGCAGGGAACTATTGAAGCTTCCAGCTTTACACCTATATGGATTGTTTGAGCGTAAATAGACATGATCTTCTTTCGGCACGCGTACAATCCAAACACAGTCTTGCTCCTATAGCTCTCCTCTCTGGTTGGTCAAGGGTACAGCTGATCGGACTATTGCCAAGGAAGAAGATTATTGCTGATGTGCTCCTCCTGGTGTCGACATCACCAGCTAGATCACCGTCATTGAATCCTCTCAAAGCTGGTTTTCCCCTTCCTTGCATAAAACATATCCCAACTTGTTCGAGCGATATACCTCAAAATTTGCTTCACTGCAACAAGGTGATCTACACGCGGTTCCTCCATGAACTGATTCACATACCAACAGAAAAAGCAAGGTCTGGTCGAGTATACATAAATTTTCACCAACAGAACAATACAGGACATAAATTGGGGAAATGATAAATAAGGAATCTGGCCTAGTTGCATGCATCTCGAACATTTCTAGCCAGAGAACATTAGAATGCATAAGTCAACTTCCAAGCAATTATTTAAACAACATAAATTTCTTTGGTCATATGATCTAGCGGTATAATTTTTGCTTTTTATGCTATAGATCCTTGAGGTCTCATCGCAGAACAAGACTACATTTGCAAAGCACATGACACATGTTTTCCAGCTTAACTTTTAACTAAAGACCTTCGGCATTTGCAAAGCATAATTTCTGAATTGTTCTATAACGAAACACTTTTCACTCTGA
Organism: Gynandropsis gynandra; assembly: GCA_036759665.1. Taxonomy (NCBI): domain Eukaryota; kingdom Viridiplantae; phylum Streptophyta; class Magnoliopsida; order Brassicales; family Cleomaceae; genus Gynandropsis; species Gynandropsis gynandra. The sequence continues at coordinate 4,547,908 of CM071866.1, read as the reverse complement.
GTATCAAAGGTCCCAACTTTACATCTCGGGTCACCCCATTTACAACTTTAAATGCTAAAGTTAAGTAACAGAACAAGATTCATAATGTAGCCCTTTATTTAGCCAATGAACAACTCCTCATGAAAATTTTAACAGAAAAAATCAGAAATTGAGCTTTGTGAAGCTTGAATACTTTCTGCTCATTCCCCTTGCTAATGAAACCCGATGGCTGCTCCACGTAAACCTCCCCTTGAAGGTCTCTATTCAGAAACACAGA
>CM071866.1:4530152-4542652 GCA_036759665.1 Gynandropsis gynandra | reverse complement strand
GATAATGTCCTCATAAGTGCTTTCAAGACAGGATTGAAATCGCAGATTAAGAAAGTGTTGCGAATATTGAATCCGCAAGGTTTAGAGGAAATTATTGACACGTCTTTACGATTGGACGATTGCGAGACGGAATCGATGGTTTTGATTCCTTTTGAAAGTGATGCAAAAGCAGTTAATGTTGGGAAAAACAGTCCATTTTCGATCACGAGAGGGCTGGGAACTCAAATATCCAATCGACCGAAGATCTCGGGGCAATCGATGACGAGCAGTGCAGTGGGGAAACCGAATGTTCATACTTCCATGAATCGGGATTCAATACAGGAAGCAAGAGGGGGAACTCGCAGGCCTACTTTTAGGCGATTGTCGGAATCGGAGGCTGAGGAAAGACGCAAAAAAGGACTATGTTTTCGTTGTGATGAACGATATTATTATGGACATAAGTGCAAACAGTGGGAGTTACAAGTTATTTTGGTTAATGAGGAGGAGGAAGTTATTGAAGATACGGGAGAGAGTTTACAGGAAAACAGTGTTGTTGAGACTGAAGCAGACACTGCATTAGCTGAATTGTCTCTCAATTCGGCGGTGGGTATATCTTCTCCGTCTACATTGAAGTTACGGGGACAGTTGGGCAGTCAAGCAATAGTGGTTATGATAGACAGTGGTGCAACTCACAATTTTATTGCGGAACGTGTGGTTGAGAAGCTGGAAATGAAACCAGAAAGTACCTGTGAGTATGGTGTATCGTTGGGAACGGGAATGACGGTAAAATCCATGGGAATTTGTAAGAAAGTGACGGTGAAAGTACAAGGGACGGACATAGTATGTGATTGCCTACCCTTACCGTTGGGTAGTGCCGATCTCATTCTTGGAGTACAATGGCTCCAATCTTTGGGACAAATTCAGTTGGATTTCAGCAAGCTTGAGATGTCTTACCATCTCGACGGAGTTGAGGTAGTATTACGGGGTGATCCAACTCTTCAAAACACCTTGGTCACTTTTAAAAGTCTAATTAAATCGATTGACAAGGAGGAGCAAGGGTTTTGGGTTGAGTTACTCAGCTTACAAGATAATCGAAACAATCTGGACAACATTCCTGCAGCAGTTGACTCATTGCTGAATCAATTCAAAGATGTATTTGCGGAGCCGACGGGGTTACCACCTCAAAGAGGACATGAACACCGTATTGTCTTGAAGGATGGTGCTGGACCGATTAGTGTTCGTCCTTATCGATATCCTCACGCTCATAAGGAGGAAATCGAGAAGCTTGTTAGGGAGATGTTGGCTGCCGGTATAATTCAGCCAAGTCACAGTCCTTTTTCCAGCCCGGTTTTACTGGTCAAGAAGAAGGATGGTAGTTGGCGTTTTTGTGTTGACTATCGAGCTTTGAATCAAGTCACAATTCCAGATAAGTTTCCCATTCCCATGATCGATCAATTATTAGATGAATTACATGGTGCACAATGGTTTTCTAAACTGGATTTGAGAGCTGGATATCATCAAATTTTGATGAATAAAGATGATGTTTTGAAAACTGCTTTTCGTACTCATGACGGGCATTACGAGTTCTTAGTTATGCCTTTTGGGTTAACTAACGCTCCAGCAACTTTTCAGGCCCTAATGAATGATATATTTCGTCCATTTCTCAGGGAATTCGTGCTGGTGTTTTTTGATGACATCCTTGTATATAGCAGGAGCTTACACGAACACCAACAACATTTACATTAGGTGTTAAAGATGCTGCAGAAACAACGGCTCTTTGCCAACCGAAAAAAATGTAGTTTCTGCTCAACTACTATTGAATACTTGGGTCATCTCATTTCTAAGGATGGGGTCGCAACAGATCCTTCGAAGACTGAAGCTATAAGAACATGGTCTTCACCAAAAACTCTCAAAGAACTTAGAGGATTTTTGGGGTTAACTGGATATTACTGCAGGTTTGTGAAGAACTATGGGGTTATAGCTAAACCTTTGACAGATTTGTAGAAAAAAGATGCATTTTGCTGGTCCGATGTAGCTGAGAGAGCGTTTAGAGCTTTGAAGGAAGCGATGATTTCAGCTCCAGTATTAATTCTACCTGATTTCTAGGATGTCTTCACTGTTGAAGCAGATGCTTCAGGACAGGGATTAGGGGCGGTGTTGATGCAGAAAAGACGCCCCATTGCCTATTTCAGCCGTGGGTTGTCGGATCGAGAGAAGCTTAAACCGGTGTATGAGCGAGAGCTAATGGCAATAGTGTTGGCTATACAGAAATGGCGACATTATCTTTTGGGTCGCAGGTTCAACGTATGTACCGACCAGCGAAGTTTGAAATTTTTGATGGAGCAGAAAGAGGTTAACGTTGAATATCAGAGGTGGTTGGTGAAGTTGTTGGGCTTTACCTTCGATATCACATACAAACCGGGTCGAGACAACAAGGTAGCCGATGGACTTTCGCGGAAACTTTGTGAGTTATCGGTCCCTTGTAATTTGGACCTACAGGACTTACAAGAAGACATTCGACTTCATCCAGTTTACGGGAAAATTTGGGATGAGTTATTAGAGGAGCGGGCGACTCATGAGGGATTTATAATCAACGATCCCTTCCTGTTGTACAAACGCCGTATTGTGATACCAGAAGGGTCGAAGTTTATTCCGATGATTTTATCGGAGTATCATGACAGCTTGATGGGGGGTCATTCGGGAATGCTGAAGACGTTGAAGCGCATTCAAGAGCTGTTTTTTTTGGAAGGAAATGAGACGGCAAATTCAACAATATGTGGCACAATGTCCAGTCTGCCAAGTGCAGAAATATTCAACATTGTCACCGGCGGGGCTGTTACAACTTCTCCGTGGGTTGTCGGATCGAGAGAAGCTTAAACCCGTGTATGAGCGAGAGCTAATGGTTGCGATTTAGCACAGCGTTTCACCCTCAGTCCGATGGCCAAACTGAGGTAGTTAATCGCTGTCTTGAAACTTACTTGAGGTGTTTTGCAGGTTCTCATCCTCGGAAATGGGAAAATTATTTACCATGGGCTGAATATTGGTTTAATACCACCTATCACACCTCCTTACAAACCACTCCTTTTCGAGTTGTTTATGGACGGGATCCTCCAAAGCTGATTCCTTTTGAGCAGGGATCTACGATGAATTTTACTTTGGAGCAATCGCTCATGGAACGAGATTTGATGTTGGCACAGATTAAGCAACACTTGCAGCAAGCTCAGCACCGTATGAAATCTAATGCTGATTCATCGAGGCGTGAGTTGTCTTTTGAGGTTGGGGACATGGTTTTCCTTAAAATGAGGCCGTATCGACAGCAGAGTCTCGCTCGTCGACCGTTTCAAAAGCTCGCAGCACGTTTTTACGGACCATTTCGCGTCTAGGCTCGGGTTGGACAAGTAGCCTATCAACTGGAACTTCCTATTGGCTGTAAAATTCATCCAGTCTTTCACATATCACAACTAAAGAAAGCAGTAGGAATATCGGTGGAGGTACAGCCTTTACCCGACAACCTATCCAATGATCTTGTTTTAGTTTTGGAGCCGGAGTCCGTGTGCGATGACAGATACACTGCTGATGGTTATTTGGAGGTATTAATTCATTGGAAAGATCAACCCGAACATGAAGCTAGTTGGGTGTTAGCGAAGGATTTTGTTCGTGACTTCCCTACTTTTAAGCTTGAGGACAAGCTTCGTGTTAAAGCGGGGGTATTGATAAGCCGATGGTGGTATATGTTAGAAAGAAGAACCGGAGGCGAGAAGTGGATGAAGGGGAGACGAACCAGACAGCGGTAGCGTCTGCAAGAGGAGAAGTACCGGAGCTGGAATGACAGAGTATTCGAGAAGAAGAGACAGACTCCATGTGGTTTTTCAGAGGTAGAAACGGTATGTTGTTTGTACTTTGTTATAGTGTTTGTTTGTTAGATTTTTCTGGTGTCTGTTAACCTTGTGCAGGGAAGTTATAACCTGTAACTGGGTATAAATAGGTGGTTATGGGGCAGTTACAGAGGGGTTAATCATTTTGAAATCTGTAAAGAGAGAGAGTGTTTGTGGCTCGCTCTGAAATCAAAAGTATCACGATCTGTTTTTCTTTGTTCGATATCAATAAATACGGTCAGTTTTTCTCACTGAATCGTCAGCCACGTAATCGTTGACGTGACTTCATACAAATGGTATTTTTTGATATTATTATTTTTAAAATCTAGTGAATGTTTAAAAAATTAATTAACCTTAAAAAATACATTGATTTTAAATATTACAGTATATTAATTACATATTATGAAAAAATAAAATTAATTTAATAATAATTATACAAATATATAATATATATAAACGAAAATAATTGATACATATAATTAATAATAAATCTCTTCTTTGTATTTGAATATCTTAAATAATATTCAATTAAATATAAAATATATCTAAGAAATGAAAGATATAAACTAATATATATATTTATAAAACAAAATTCTCATATAATGATTCTCTAAGAATTAGCTGAATAGACACAAGCGCGAATTCCTAGCAGAGAGAAGTAGGAATATGCTTCTCAAAATGGACTGCGCAGCCACAAAAAAAGTCTTTTACTGAATTATATCAGCAACAGGGCATTTGGTCTAGTGGTATGATTCTCGCTTTGGGTGTGAGAGGTCCCGAGTTCAATTCTCGGAATGCCCCATTGACCTTTTGAAAAATATATATTCTAAATGCAAGATCAAAATTATTAGAAAATAAGTGACATTCCTGCCTGGGTTTTAACCAAAGACTCTCAACAGTTGAACGAGAAACATTCTTAGATTCAACTTTTTTAATCAAGAGAAAATTGGAAACCATATTGGGACTCCCAGCCAAGACTCATGACATGATAAAAACAAAAACATAATCTCACAACATATGTTACGACTTTCACAGCCGTGATAAAAAAAGTAAAGTAGGAGAGCAAGATCATTGCAAGCATGACACAAGCAAAGAAAAGCAGAGAGCACTAAGAGAGCAAGATATGAAGAAACCTTTCTTTCGTAAATCTGAATTGTCTTTCAAAAGAGGATTAACAATAATCAACATTAAACATTTCAACTCAAATTAAACAACAGATGGGCATTTGGTCTAGTGGTATGATTCTCGCTTTGGGTGCGAGAGGTCCCGAGTTCGATTCTCGGAATGCCCCCTTAATACTTTTGCCATATCAATGAGGACTAAATAAACAACATCGACCACGGTCAGCCCTAGTTTTCATCAAAAAGCTTCAACAATTCTATATAGTTTTTTAAAATACTCAGCAAAATTTTACAAATCAGACACTAGTTTTCCATCTATAGATCATAATACCTAAACAACAAGTTTAACAGAAAAGCATAAGAGGAGCTTGCTACACCTATATTAGTGGCATATAGCCCAATTCTCCAAGAATTGAGCTGCAGGAAATGCAAAAAGGTAACATGTAATTTTCATGCTACTAAAACTGAAAGGTACGAATTACTTCCAAGCAAACAGCGTATCCTAATTAACTTTAAGAGAATTATTAAAACAGTTGGGCATTTGATCTAGCTCTATGATTCTCTCTTCGAAGACAGGAAAGCTCCCATGTTCAATTCTCGGGATGCTCCTTAAAAACTTCTCTTTTCAATTAAAATTTTTTCTCTTCACTCCAAAAATCAATAATAATAAAAATATGATAGTAGCAGAGAAAACAGAGAGCACAACATTGCAACAGGTCAAAGAGATCAGATCTTGGAACACCCTGTTAAGATTTTACATAAGAAGTCAAGTAAGACAGCAAGTGCTGAAAGATGGATTTTCTTTCGAAAATCTGATTGGTTTCAAGAGAGGATTAAAAGCAATCATCATTTAGCCTTACAACTGAAATGCATCATCAGATGGGCCTTTGTTTTAGCAATATGATTCTCACTTTGGGTGCGAGAGGTCCCAAGTTCAACTCTTCGAGTGCTCCATTGGTTTTTTTGTAATGAACACTATCTTCTAAAAGTGAGATGATAATTGTTTCACATACAATATGTCATCTGTTGATTGATCTTCGCTCATGAGGTTCCTCACATCGAGTGAGAACTTCTTAACCAGAGCAGTAGTTTCTAAAAATAAATCTCTCCAAGATTTAAAACAAAGAAGGAAAGATCCTTAGTATTTTAACTGAAAGGTGTCATGAATCAGGCACTTGAATGACATGATCTCTTACTTCACAAACACCTTGTTTAGACAAAGTCCACAGGTAGGACAAAATCAATTATGAACTTTTGCCTTCATATCCAAGGCTATAGATTTGTTTTATCAGAAAAAAAAATTCCAGGACAGGTTGAGCAACAAACCATCAACTATTTATACTAACTACAAGCTGTCGCATTCTCCAAGAATGTGCTAAATAACATTGGAAATCAGTAATTGGCTTTCAAATAATAGATACAATAGCAAACATTGTGTCATTCGCTTTTTAGCTAAATCACTCAAGAACAGGGCATTTGGTCTAGTGGTATGATTCTCGCTTTGGGTGCGAGAGGTCCCGAGTTCGATTCTCGGAATGCCCCTTTTGACTTTTATGAAATTTTATGCTACAAAATCGAGCTGAAATTTATCATACCAAAAATATCTAATTTTTAATATGTTCTGTCATGGAACAGAAATGCAGAGAACAGATTAGTGACTTTGCAACAACTGTTCTACATCTAATATAACAAACGAATAAATCCTTAGCTATTTAACTAAAATGTGAGAGTGCCTGAAATTAACTGTCCCTGAAAAAGCCCTCCCCAAAATTTATTGTCCTATGCACAAAAATTCAACAAAATATACATATAACGAGTGAAACGACCTTTTTTGTGTGATCATTAAAATGAACACTAGGAATTAAGCAAACATACATCTCTCACATTATTAACCCAAGAGCATCCCAAAGTCAAATTAGATTCTGGCCAACGCTTTGGACCATAAGAAATTGAGTTTAAATTCCCAAAAGCCAACTAATTGTATAAGAGTAACAAAAAAAAAGGGGGCATTAGTCTAGTTGTAAGTTTCTCCCTAGCCCAAGTACATTTCTCAGGGTGCTACGAAATGCAAGCTCTCGTTTTTTCAGGTGATTCAAAGCTCATTCTAGTGTAAAAATTTTACCATGTTCATCAACTCAAACGCCAGAACCAAAATGAACAAAGATCTACGACTTATCTTAATAAGATAACACTAGAAAAAAATGAGATCCTGTCAAAAATATGTGTAAACAATAGCAGCCCATGAACAGCAGAACGTCATTTTCAATCTGGACTGTGGATGCTAAGATGACAACTCAAATACCCATAATCTGTAAGCAACTTAAACCAGTGAAAACAAATGACCAAAAGATTAATTATTCTAGGAAATAGTTTTTAAGAAAACGTTGAGGGCGTCACTGCGAGGATGAACCGACAAAAGAATGCTTAATTTCATACAGCCCTCCTCTCTCTCTTTTTTTTTTCTTATTTTCGTTCAACCTTTTCGACTCTCTTAAAAGATCACCAAAGTTTAATCACTCATCATCCCTATTTAAATTTCACCAATCTGTGTTGTTTTCAATATGCAGTTACACTTGGAGAGGAGTGGACATAAACACACCATGAACAAAGAAACGTGCACATACATTCTTCACTACCATGTATCGTTCAAGCCGATGACAAAATGGCATGAAAATCTCCATACTTGACGCATCCACTTTAAGTTTTTCATTTGGTATTTTCGAATTCAATTAGGATACCAAGTATGTTTAATCGATAGAATCCCATAAATCGATAGAATCTTCACCGAAATAGCTAGATCACCCAAAAAACATGATTAGAAGTATACCTCGGAGGAGACAATACGACCCAGTTAGGGTTTCAAGAGTGCACGATGCATCTCGAAATAATCCATCCGAAAAAGAAATATCAATCAACAGAAGGTGAGGAACTTTACAAGGAATCAAGAGAGAGCGAGAGTGGAGTGAGAAGCTTCTTTACTTCACACCTAGAACTTCCACTGCCCTCGACTCGAGAATCTCTTGAGGAGGCAAAATGCTAATTTACACTCCGAGAGCCGAACAATATTGTAATTATTTATGATGAGAGCCTATGTCAAATTCGGTCAATTCATTGTACTTAACAATTATAGAATCCACCTCAGAATGTTTATAAAAATTATATCCATAAAAAACTTTTTTTTATCCATTTATTATCACTTAAATTTCATTTAATTTTGATAAAACTTTAACCTAGGAAAAAATCATAACAAAATATAATAATTTATTTTATAAAAATATTTATAAAATCATAATCTTATATAGAAATATTTTTATAAAATTGATTCACCTTAAATATCAAAATTTGTTTTTTGATTTGCAAAGATTATTAAATGTTTACCTTGCAAAAAAAAAAATATATCCATAAAGAATTTTTTTCTTCTCACCCATTTATTCCCACTTAAATTACGTATACTTTAGATAAAAGTTTAACCTATAAAAAATCTTTACAAAATATCATATTTTTTTTTATAAAAATGTTTTTAAAATCTATATATAAAAAATGATAAAATGATGCATTCTCCTTGTGCCACCTTAGCAACAATTAAATTTTTCATATTTTATTTTAATTTATAATTTAATTTTATTCTCCATAACAAATTCTTTATAGCCACTAACCTAAATTTGTTATCCATTGTAATTATTCCTCAATTTAATATCGATTGTAACAATTTAATTTTTTATAATGTAAATTAATTAAATTTAAATCTATATATAAAAAGAGAGGGTTTTCATCTCATAACAAAAAATATTTTTTTTATATATGTCTTTGATTATTTCAAATAATATAATAAATATATATATATATATATATTTAAAATTTGTACGCAATGTATTTTAAAACTAAAAAAGAGAGAAAACATGGATATATAGATGGATTACGAATAGAAGACTTGCATGGATTTGGTCTCAACGGCTCTTCAAGATATTTTTTGCTTTTCGGAGAAAGGAAGAGCGATGAGAGAAAAAGAGTGAAATCTTAGGGAGATTGAAAGAGAGAGAAAGAGAGAAGCAAGATGAGAGTAAATTCAAGGAGAGAAAAGGGAAAAAAGTCAAAACTATATTCATGATTTATTGTATAAGGAGAGAAAATTCTAAAAATAAACCATTTTTAAATTTTGTTAAAAGTACAATATTAAAATTTGTAAAAAAATTTCAAAAACCGTATTTTTTAATGAATTTGTTTACTTTAAAGCAAGAGAGAAAAAAACAGAAAATATGAAAAAGGTGAAAACTTCTTTTGTGGCGATTCCTCTTGGATTAGTTGTGTGTTGAAAGTAGAAAGTTTCATTTAAAGGGAGAACGACAAGAAAAAATAGAGATTATGTGATACACAAGGTATTATGCTGCGTGAGAGAGACTAAATTTTCTCATTTTATTTAAATAGATACAAAATAAATTAAAGAGGAGAGATGCAATAATTGATGTAATAAGTTGAAATATACATACACAAATATAGGGCAAACCAAATTATTGAGGTTATAAGGTATTGTTTGTAGGTATTATTTTATAGCAAGTACATTTTTAATATATATATATATATATATATATATTGTTAATACATAGAATAGAATAGATAATCTTATAACTTCTATTTATTGAACACCTATATATAATATCTTCACCGCGATTAAATTAAAATTAAATTGAAACAAAAAAGCATTGAGAAATGCATAATTAATGTACTCACAGAAAAAAGGGTCAAATGGTGGCGTTTCACTAATTATAATTATGAGACAAAAATACGTCATAATTTTAGTAATTGGTACTAATATTTTCACTGTAACATGAAATTTAAATAAATTCATCACATTTACTTTTCAAATTGGTAAAAAAAATTGTCTTTGAATTAAATTTTAACAAATTTATGAATTTGGAGTAGGGTTTTTTTTAAATAATTAAAAATAATACTTTAAATTGAGTAATTTAGGAATATGAAATGAATAATAGGATATGCAATTTTATCTTACAGTGTGTATATATATATATAAATATATATAAAAGACGAAAAAAATTCTCTAACTAAATCCATGAAATAACGACAAAGTTTAGGATTTAAAGGTAAAAGAAGACGAGGGAGAAAACAAACAAGAGATAATCCAAATATAAGAGTGGGGAGCAACGGTGAATGAGAAATTTTGAGTAGGATATTTTTTGGAATTATTAAAAATAATAATTTAAGTTGAGTAATTTAGGAATATGAAATGAATAATAGGATATACGATTTTGTCACACAGTATATATATATATATATACAAAAGAAGAAAAAAGTTCTGTAACTAAATCCATGAAATAACGTTAAAATTTAGGATTTAAAGGGAAAAAGAAGACGATGGAGAAAACAAACAAGACATAATCCAAATATAAGTGAGGAGCAATGGTGAATGAGGAATTTTGAGTCGATGATTTTCTAGGTTATGTTTGTTTGTTTTGGAGTTCACCATGTTGGTCTGCTCTGCAAAATCTTCAAGGACTGCTTAACTTTCATCAGATGATTTTAGATTTTTCAATTCAATTTTGGAGTTGTTGAACGATTCATTTACGAATTAACATCATTCTTTTCCTTTCTAATAAACTCATGAAATAAACAAAGCAAATCATGTGCGAACTCGCTTAGACACTATAGCTATCGTCAAGTTTAAATATGGGATTCAACCATATACTTTACATACTAATATTTGAAATTTATATACAACGAACATTACAACATCAACTTGAACTATAACATCTATTAAATCTATAACTTACCATTTATTATTTCTTCATGTTTATAAAACATTATATAAAAAAAAGTATCATTCCGCGCATCGCGCGGATACTTTTTCTAGTAATAATTAAAAAGAAAAAAACCCGAAGCCCGGTGGGTCGGGCTTTATCAAATCGGGCTTTTTAATGGCCCGAGTCTGAAGGCCTGGTTTCATTCGGGCCTTAAATTTATAGGCGCGAGCCCGCTTATTTTCGGACGAGCTTCGGGTGGACCCGTGGGCCGGGCACGTTTTTGACACCCCTATTCGTAATATATATATATATGAATATGTGATATATGATATATCATATTATAAATATATATATGATTCATATGTATATATATCTAATTAAGTATACCTAAAATTTGAATATTAATAAGAGTGAATGAGATTTGTTTTGGAGTTTGTAAATCTTACATTGAAATGAATAGTTATATTGCCTATGTATAGAAAAATAAATATGATTTAAAAAAAAATTATAAATTTAATCACAATTTTATATAATAATAAATTTTATAATTATAATAATCATCTTTGAATATCTATCGATCGCCTCGTTGAAAACTTTATCATAGAAAAACTCATTGGGATAAAAACTATGATGGGGAAATAGATCAGCTATATTTTTGTTTGTTTTTATGTAACTAACATCGATTTCTTTCTTCTTCTCAAGCTCTTGAGTATATGAGAAAATTTTGGAGGGATGTGTTTCGTTATATCGCTTTTGATGTATATTTCTTTTGTCTAGGCGACACATATTGCATTATCTTCATATAATATTGTTGAGTTGATATTAGCCGATAATCCACATGTTTCTTGTATATGTTGGGTTATAACTCTGAGCCATACACATTCTCTAGTTTATTCATGGTGTGTAATGATTTCAGCGTGATTTGAAGATGTTGCAACTAATGTTTGCTTCTGAGAGCGACATTATACCGTCGTACCTCCAATTGTTAAAATATATACAATTTTATGATCTGACTTTATGAGGATTTGATAAATAACATGCATCTGCAAAATCGGTCAACTCATGTTTGAAATATCTAAGATAAAATAATCCTAAATCAATCGTCCTTTGTTATAATATATTCGTAATTGGTAAAAATTAATCATTATCAAAATACAAAACATATATTATATATTATAGGGTAAAACTCATATTTCCTTCTCATATTTATCTACTTTGCCTACTCCCCCTCATGTGTTGCACTCATCCTATTCCCCCTCATGTTTCAGCCAACATCTTATTCCTCCTTCATGTATAAAAATTCTGCCTATATCTCCCTCCGTTTAAACTCCATTAAATATTTCAATTTTGACCCGGTTTAGACCTACTTTTGACTCGATTTAAGATCAATTTTGACTAAAATTTAGGTCCAAATTTGAGCCGATTTAGACTCAATCTTGACCCAGTTTAGACTCAATTTTGACCATAATTTGGGTCCAATTTTGATTTTTATCCAAATTCAATCCGAATCAATATAAAATTCAACAAAATTAAACCGAATTTAAACAAAATTAGATTCTTATCGGTTTATTCGATTTTTAACCCAAAATTAGTATGATTTTTACTCGAATTGTGTACAATTTGACCCAATTTTGATTTTCATACCATTAAAATCTCAAATCAATATGAAATTCAACAAAACTAAACCGAAATTTAAATAAGAACTCATTTTTATCGGTTTGTTCGATTTTTAACCCGAAATTAGTATGATTTTTACTCGAATTGTGTAC
>CM071866.1:4475539-4487266 GCA_036759665.1 Gynandropsis gynandra | reverse complement strand
GGGTACCCGCAAAAATTACAAATATACCCCTATTTTTATTGTTTATTACCTAAATACCCTCTAACCCTAATTTTACATACTCTAACCCTAATTTTGCCTCCCCTATTCTCTCTTGCACCTTCCTCCTGCGCCTCCCTCCCATCCCATCGGAATCTCTTGCTCCATGTTTCTCACCCTCCTCTCGCGCTTCCCTCCCATCCGTCGGACCCTCGCGCGATGCCTCCCTCTCTGTTGCTCACCTTCCTCGCGCGGCGCCTCTCTGTTGCCCACCCTCCTCGCGCGACTCCTCTTGTTGCCCACCCTCCTCGCGGCGCTTTTGGAGTAGGGACGGGTACCCGCGGGTTTGGCGAGTTTTTGCGGGTACCCGAACAGCGGGTACCCGCACCCTGTGGGTACGAGTACGGGTAGTAAAACTAACTACCCGTGCGGGACGGGTTCGGGTGCGGGTAGCGAGAATCTCGCGGGTACCCGCGGGTGCCAACCCCTAATGATAACCATTTTGGCGAATATCTTTGAAACTTATTAAGTTTCTTTGGGATTGTAAAGAGAACAATACATCTTGTATGATAAATTTGTCTCTGCGGACATTATAAAGTTTGCTTCTCCACATCCCTCAATTGTTTTTGCACTTGCACATAACGTATTGACATTGGATTCATGTATTCTCAACTTGGAGAAATACTTTCAATATTTTATGTATCGTAGCTCAATTGGCTAGACATATGTCTTCATCATTGATGTTTGATCGTAACATATTTTGTGTTACTTTGATCCAATAAAGATATAGATGAACTTTCGAAAATAATAAAACCAGATAACTCTTAAAATGAGACAATGATAACAAAAAAATCATATTGAAATCTCATTTTCTTTTCTCGTCTTCATTATCAGGTTGATACATAAAATCTGCAACGTCAAGGTGCATTCCACCCTTGTCATCATCTAGGAAATCATCGAGATCATCAGAGACAAAGTTCATTTGAACATTTTTGCCTTTATCTTTTTGTGACTGTTGGTATAAATGAACAAAATGTCTCGGTATACAGCACACTTGAGACCAATGTCCACTCATACCGCACCGATAACATATTGTATCTTTTCTCTTTTTGGTCAGATTTTTATTTTCAGTTATTCGATGATCTTTTCTTTTGTTATCTCCATGATGGAAATTGTTCGACCTCTTTCTCTACCATATCCATTTCCATGATCGCGACCACATCCACGGCCTTGACCACGACCACATATATATCCACGTCCACGGCCATGCCAGTGGTTATAGTTTGACGAAGTCACATTCGCTCATAAAATGGTGTAGAACTAGAGGGACGAGCATGATGATTTTTCATTAATAGCTCGTTCTGTTGTTCAGCAACGAGGAGAAGCTCTAACAATTCACGATAGGTCTTAAAATCCTTCGCCGATATTGTTGTTGTAAAATTACATTATCAGCATGGAATGTTGATAATGTTTGCTCCAACTTATTATAATCACTTATCTTTTCTCCATATAATTCCATCCTGGAGATTATTTTGAACATTGCAGAATAATATTCATCAACGGATTTGTAATCCTAGAATCCCAAATTCAACCAATCATTCTTTTCCTTTGGAAGGATCACATATTTTTGTGATCAAATCGATCTTTAAGAGATTCCCACAAATCTGCGGGATCTTCTTTTGTTCGATACTAATTTTTAACCCATCAGCAATATGATGACGTAACAATATCATGGCTCTTGCCTTTTCCTCTCTTGAAGAATTTTTATCTTTATCGATCGTGACAATGAGCTTATTTCCTTTTAGATGCATTTTAGCATCAAATGCCATGTCATATCGTTTTTTTAGAGGCATCTAGTGCCGTGATTTTGAGATCCATCAAGTCCCACATGAAGATCAAAATAAATTGGAGAAAACTAAACAAATATAAGTTATGACATTAAAAACAAAATTAAATAAATTATTATATAACAATCCATGTGTTAGATTCGTTTATATTTATAGATAATTCGTGTTTAGATTTATTAAACCAATTAATAATTAAATTATGAAAAATGTAATTTAAATAAATTATGAGGTGAATTTTTTTCATCCTCCACATAAATAATTTAAATAACAAAATAAATATAATATAAAAATGGTGGCTCAACCATGTGTATAACAATAATAAAATAAAAAATAAGTTAAATAAATTATGGGATGAGGTTTTTTTCATCCTCCACATAAATAAAACAAATTAAAAAATAAATATAACATTAAAAATTGTGGCTCATCTATCCGTATAACAATAAATAAAAGAATAAAAATAAGTTAAATAAATTATGGGGTGAATTTTTCATCCTCCACGTAAATAAAATAAATAGCAGAATAAAATATAATGTAAAAAATGGTGGTTCAACCATCCTTATAACAATAATAAACAACAAATAAATATTCATAAATTTTAATATTATTGATCGGTGGCTTAGCTTGCAAAATCATATAGTATAATATATTACGTCCGGAATTTAGTCCGTGATGTTTTTATAATATGATATATATATATATATACATATATTTATATTATGAATGGATATATATTCCACGAAGTCGATATAATTTTTTTCACTTGAAATTGAATCCAAATCGAAACCAAAATTTATTGGAAATCGAGATTAAAAAAATTTGAAAATAATACATGTAACGTATAATATTGTATTTTTTTGTTCTCAATTAATTACAAAAATCATGTTGATAAAGTGTTAAAAATTAATCATCAATCAAGATATATATATATATATATATATATATATTACAAAATATAAAACTTATATTATATGATTATAATATAAAAATAATTATAATATAATATAATTAGTATATACTTAATAATAATGTATGTATGTATATATATATATCTTATTATTATAAATATATATATATATAATATGTATTGATAATATAATGGATAATATAATAATATACATATATAAATAATATATAATAAAATGTATAAAATATATGTAAAATAAATAAAAAATTTACCAAAGAAAGAAAAATTGCTCTCGTTCTTACAATTTGTAATGTTTTGGCGTGTTTATAAGATGGAGAGGTAATATCTATTTATAGGCAAAAATTATCAATTTGTAAGAAAAAAATGATGTAGTTTAGCCACCAATTTAGACATTCAGATTTTAAGAGTAATATATATATGGATATGTGGATATATAGATATTCATATAATATGATATATCATATTATAAATATGTATATGATTCATATATATATATATATCTAATTAAGTAAAAAGATATAAAATTTATCTAGAACTTGAATATAAATATGACATAATGAGAAAGTAATATGAGTGAATGAGAAGTGTTTTGGAGATTGTAAATTGTACATTGAAATAAATGTTTACATTGCCTGTATATAGAAAAATAAATATGACTCTTCAATTTAAAAAATCATAATTTTATATAATTATAAATTTCATAATTATAATAATCATCCTTGAATGTCTATCGACCGCCTCATTAAAAACCTTATCATGGAAAAACCCATTGGGATAAAAACCATGATGAGGAAAAAATAGTGCAAAAATAAATAAAAAAACCTTCCTCGATTTGCCAACCCTTTATTTGTCATAAACTTCAAAGGTGAGACATCCCGATGTTATGAATATGTTTTCTCAATATTGAAGTAGAGTGTTTTTATGAATAGATCAACTACATTTTTGTTTGATATGATGTAACGAATATCAGAATATCGACTTCTTTTTTCTTTTCAAGCTCTTTAGTATATGATAAAAATTTTGGAGGGATGTGTTTCATTATTTCGCTTTTGATGTATCCTTCTCTTGTTCGGGCGACATATATTGCATTATCTTCATATAACATTGTTGAATCGATGTTAGCAGATAATTCACATGTTTCTTGTATATGTCGTGTTATAACCCTAAGCCATACGCATTCTCTAGTTTCTTCATGGTGTGCAATGATTTCGGCGTGATTTGAAGATGTTGCAACTAATGTTTGCTTCTGAGAGCGATATTATATCGTCGTACCTCCAATTGTTAAAATATATATAATTTGTGATTTGGTTTTATGAGGATTTGATAAATAACATACATCTGCAAAACCGATCAACTCATGTTTGGAATCTCTAGGATAAAATAATCTTAAATCAATCGTCTTTTGTAAATATCGAAATATATGTTTAATCCATGTCACAAGAGATTAGCAGCGAATGTTATATTTGGACGAGTGGAATTTGCTAGATACAAGAAAGCCCTTATCGCACTCATATATGGTATAATCACTTATAATCACAAATTCACTTATTATTTTCTAAATAAAGATACAAGGACAAATAGATTTATTCACAAATATCCCTTTTAATAGATATTCACTTAGAGGATTATACCACATATGTCGAGATTGTTTCAACCCATATAAAGATTATTGCAATTTGATTGCACACATTTCTTTGGGTGTTGAGTTTGATGTTTTCGGCATTCTTAGTCCTTGAGGGATTTACATGTATATATCATTATCCAAAGATCCATATAGATATCTAGCAACCACATCCATAAGGTACATATCTAAGTTTTTTTATTTAGTTAAACTCATCAAGTATCTAAATGTGATTGCATCCATAATAGAGGAATATGCTTCCTCATAATCAATTTCAGGTCTCTAGAAATACCCTTTACATTGGTTCCTGATCTTTTTTCTATTTTATCCAATCATGTATCTTTTGAGATTTTGACACTGACATTGGTTCCGGATCTTCATTATCATTTTCAATTTCCTTGGATATAGAGAATGATAATATTCCATCATTGTTATTTATTTCATCTCTTCTTGTGATCTTTTCATCATAGATATAGTTAATGGAAATCCCATTATTCTCTGTATGTTGATTTTTATTTTCATCACTTTCATTCTGAAGATCATCTTCCTTGTTTGTTTCTTTTGGGATGTTCTTTGTGATTTGAAAACCGATATCTTTATCAAACTTCTTTCTTTTTCAAGGATTTTTATCTTTAGAACCAAATGGTCTTCCACGCATTAACAGTGTTGTAGACTCATTTGAAACTCTTTCACCCACATGACCTCTAGTATTTTTATATGAGCAGGTGCATTTGCAGGCGGTATATATAATTTTGTGACTCTGTTGTATCATTGAACCCATCTGGAAGTTCACTTGCAATATTCTGCAAATGTATGATCTTTTGCATTTCGAGATTGCATTATTTTGTTTTATAGGAGGATCAAGATATAACAATGACTGTTTTCCATATTAAATCTTGTGAGGCTTGTTTTATTCTTCCTCCTAATCCTGACGTTGGGAATTCATTCTCATTAAAATGAAAATAAAAAATGAGCTGTGAATATATTACGTGTTTGCAGTTCAAGATTTCTAATGATGGATGGTGAATTATATCCAACATAAATTCTCAATCTTCGTTGTGGGTCCATTTTTTTCTCTGCGGATGAGTAATGCGGACATATACTGCACAACCAAATACTCGAATTGCAATGGAGAATATTTATGATAAGCACTTGGCCTTATTTGAATTAGTGCTACAACATATAAAATGGCTTGTCCCCAAGCAAAAACTGCGAGTTTTGTTCTTATTAGTAATGGGAAAGGTCGAGCAATGAGTTAGAGACATTTAATCAACGACCCAGCCATACCATTATGTGTATGAATATGTTGTATGGAATGTTAAATCTCAATGCCACTCGATATACAATAATCATTAAAAGCTTGGAAAGTGCATTCACCAGCGTTATCAAACCTAACCTTTTCAAAATTTGATTTTAATTTTGAACAAAAAATGACTCAATTTTGACCTAGTTTTGACTCGATTTTGACTCGATTTAATCCCAATTTATACTTAACTCGGATTAAATCGAATTTTCAATTTATACTTAATTCGGATTAAATCGAATTTTCAATTTATACTTAATTCGGATTAAATCGGATTTTCAATTTATACTTAATTTGGATTAATTCGGATTAAATCGAGTTAAAATTGAGATCATACTTTGGGTTAAAATTGGATCGGTTTTGGTTAAAATCGAGTCAAAATTGGGGTCGATTTTGGGTTAAAATTAAGTAAAATTTTGGGTTAAAATTAAGTACAAATTGGATTAAAATTAAGTAAAATTGAGTCGAAATTGGGGTCAATTTTGGGTTAAAATTACGGATTAAGTACAAATTGGGATTAAATCGAGTCAAAATTATGTTAAAATTGAGTCATATTTGAATCAAAATTAAAATCAAAATTGGGTCAAAATTGAGTCAAAATTGGGTCAAAATTAAAATCAAAATTAAAATTAAAATCAAAATTAAAATCAAATTTAAAATCAAAATTGGGTAAAAATTAAAATCAAATTTAAAATCAAAATTGGGTAAAAATTAAAATCAAAATTAGGTAAAAATTAAAATTGGGTTTGGGTCAAAATCGGAGGGGGGGTTTTAGGCAGATTTTTGGTAATTGAGGGGGGAATAGGATGAGGTCAAAATCGAGGGGGGAATAGGACTAAAACATGATTTTCAAGGGGGGAATATGATGAAAACTGAAAATCGAGGGAGGAATAGGATGAGGGTCAAAATCGAGGGGAAATAGGACTAAAGCATGATTTTCAAGAGGGGAATCGACTGTTTTCCCATTTTTTAAGAATATAACATGCAACCATTGTTGCTTCCACCCACATATTGTCAGGCATACCAGAACTCAATAACATAACATTCATAATTTCTTTTAGTGTTCTATTTTCTGTTCTGCCATTTTGTTGAGGTGTATATGGTGTCGTAGTTTCGTGAATGATACCATTTTACTACCAAATTCTTTAAGAAATTTCGTGCTATACTCACCACCTCTATCAGACCTAAGTCTTTTAATCTTTTTATCTAATTGATTTTCTACTTCAGCTTTATATTTTAAAAACATTTGTGCAGCATCATCTAAAAAAGTCATCAATAAATGAAATATAATACTTTTTACCACATGATGAGGGCATCGTAAAGAGCATATTTGGATCCGCATTGGGAAAAAGACAAGCTGGGAGTAAAATTGGAGAAGAATCGAATGCCGATAAGCAAAATTCTGAGCTAATTGGTCCAATTACAAGGGCTAGAACTAAGAAACTTCAAGCTTTGTGTGCTGAGCATATTTTGGGCGTTTTGGGGGCAACATTTGAAGAAAACCAAAATGGACCACATCAATTACATCACCAAGCTTCAGTCCATCTAATTTCAGCCCAAATTGATCCCAAATGAAGCTTCAAATAGCAAGAAGAGAGTGTTGGACGAAAATAGATATTCTAGAAGCTCAACAAACAAATTTAATATTTCAAGCTCTCAACCACAACTCAACCACCCCATTTACTTCTCATCCACCTACAAGCTGTTTTATTTAATGTTTACAACCACTTATTTGTCTTTTATTTTCCTTTAAATAGTTGCATCATGTTGTGAACAAAAATCAAGTTTCATTTTTTTCAATTTTTGAGAGGTTTTATCTAAAGTTCTTTAAATAGTTGCATTATGTGGCGTCATTTGATTCCTTCAAATAGTTGCATTATGTGGCGTCCTTTATTTATTTTCCTTTAAATAGTTGCATTATGTGGCGTCATTCGATTCCCCTACGTTCTTCGTCCAGATTTTATGGGGTCTAGGACCATTTATATCGAATGTGGGTTTAGGTTTTTTGAGATAGAAAGTTGATTAAGGGTTTATGGAACCAATTATATTGCCTTTAGGAAGTATTTCGATCTAGGTTTCGTATCATTTGATATTAGAGCTAGGTTCTTCCTATAGGATTATCCGTATCATTATTACTCTGTTTTCATTTTATTTTGTGGTTATATTATATTTTATTCTATTTTGTACGTTTTCATTTCTTTCTTATTATCACTTCATTTTGTGATTATCTTGGAGGAATAAAAAAAGAAAAAAAAATAAACAAAAAAATAAAAAAGAGGAATAAAAAAGAAAAAAAAAAGCGAAGTTGATTCCATATAATACATTCAGAATTGCTCTTTTATGTGATTCGAGCTTAAATTTGTGTTATTTGAGTCTATTTTGATTTGTTTGTGAAAGTTTATGATTGGTGTGTCTGATTGAGTTTGTTAGCTAGTTTGCATGAGAACTTCTATGAGAAAACAAGGAGAGTGAGTGAAATAGAGTGAAATACATTTTTGAGTGATTTGTGAGGTTTTGAAATCTTCTCCTTTTCTTTGATCTCTTTTTGTTTATTACTAACGTTTTCTTAAAAAACAATGGCTGCAAACTTGGAACACAGACATGATGAAGAGCCACAACACCTACTGAATCAGGCTATGGGAGCAATCGACGAGAGGTTGGATCACATAGAGAACGAAAGAAATACAACTCGTCCTTTAAGGCACCATAACGCACCTCCAAGAGCTAGAGAACCACAAAGAAGCTCTAGTGATGAGAATGCTTCAACTTATGCTGAATTTGAATAAATTTAAGCAACCAAGAAGGCAGAGGCATGTTAGACGAGGAAGAGAATGATTGGATGATGATTTGAGTGAGATTAAGCTTGAAATTCCATCATTCCATGGAAGAAATGATGTTGAAGCTAATTTAGAATGGGAGCGCAAAGCTGAGCTGCTTTTTGAACTGCATCATTATTCGGAGAGGAGAACGGTTCAACTTGGTGCTGCAAGTCCTCATGTTTCAAACTGATACGAATGAGAGCAAAGAAGCCACCATGGACAGATTTCTTGGCAGTTTGAATCATAAATTCAAGACAAAGTGTCAACTCGACATTGTGTTGAATTGGAGGATCTGCTACACTTGGCCAGAGAATTTGAAAGGTATATCAAACAGAAGGAAAAATCACATCCAAGATACGGTTCAAACTCAACAAACCCTCTACCACAATTCAACAAAGAGGAAAGATGATTTGTAAGCTCCAAATCAACTCAAAAACATGAGGGAAAGTCTGATTCATTACAGTCTAAGAAATTAGGTACCTCTAATGATTTTCCATCGCGTACTCTAGATATTAAGTGTTTTACGCACCAAGGATTGGGCCACTATGCTAGTGAGTGTCCAAACAAAAGAGCTTTAATGGTTCATGATGATGGCACAATTGAAACGGAGCCTCAGAATGAATTTGAATCAATGTCGTCTTGCGAGGATGATATTATGGAACAATAGGCTATCAAAGGAGAATTATTGGTGGTGAGACGAGCCCCGAGTCTACGACCAAAAGAAAAGAAGATAATCCAGCGCAAGAACATCTTTTATACAAGGTGTTTCGTCCAAAATAAAGTATGTTGCTTGATTATTGATAGTGGGAGCTGCACCAATGTGGCAAACACGTTATTGGTTGAAAGGTTAGGTTTAATGACTCAAAAACATCTGAAGCCATATCGACTTACGTGGCTGAATAAAAGTAGTGCTTTCAAGTAGGGGTGGGCATTTCGGGTTACCCGGACAAACCCAACCCGAATAACCCAACCCATGAGATATATGGGTTTTATAGAAACCCCATATGGGTTCAATATCAAAAACCCAAATGGGTTTGGGTCGGTCCAGGTTCGGGTTCGGGATAATCCGAGGAACCCGAACAGCCCGAAAAAAACCTAAACAAACCCTAACCCTAAACCGTGAGTCATGACACAGCTCCCTCTTCCTCTCACTCACACATTAAAAACCGTTTGAAACCCGAATTACTTGTTTAATATCTGAATTACCTGTACTTAAATAACCCAAAAAACCCGAAGAACCCGAATTACCTGAAATATATAAATAAACCAAATACAATTTGGGTTTTTTGGGTTCAATGTTTCAGAACCCGAACAACCCGAACCCGAACCGAAACCCGAGGAACCCGTCCCAAAAACAAATGGGTTTTTTGGGTTCAATGTTTTATAACCCGAGGAACCCGTCCCCAAACCCGGATTCCCCACCCTACTTTCAAGGTCCACAAGCAAGTGAAAGTTCAATTTTACATCGGGAAATATGAGTACAAAGTCCTTTGTTATGTTGTGCCTATGGAAGCGGGGCATATACTTTTGGGATGTCCGTGGCAATTTGACAAACGTGTTCAACATGATGCATACTGATAATGTCTATTTTGTTATAATATTTTAATTCATCTTCGTAGTTAGTTTACCGAGCATTAAGCATCATTTAGTCCTCTTTCAGTATTTTCTCGTGTATTTGCAGGAATCCAAAACATCAAACACTAACACAAGCAAGCACGAGCAAATGTCCTACACTACCCGCACATAACACGATCGGGCATGGAAGACAACAACCTACACAGCCGAGCATAATGCATAGCACGACTGGCGCATAAGGGAATGGAGTGCCCGACCGATCTCACCCCATCAGCGCGACATGGCAAACAAGGACGTTGAGGTGCCTGACCAAGCACAACTCTCTGCCCGACCGGGCTCATGAAACAGAAACTAAACTCGAACTGCAGCATGACTTGGACATAGGTGAAGCCCAACCGTTATATAATTTGGAGATGTGCCCGACCGAGCTTGCTCTTGTCCCTGGTCGAGCATGATGAACCTGCACGCGCTGATCAAGAAAAGGAAACTTCCGGTCGATTTAAACACAAATGGAAACTCGGCTGCAGTAATGGAAAAGCACGACCAAAGGGGAAAGAAGAAGAAAAGCAAAGAAGAGAAAGAGGAAAGGAGAAGAAAGGGGGCAAAGGCAAGGGAACCATGGACACAAACACACACGCAGACACATATAGTAGAGAGAGCAGAACGAAAACAAGGATAGAGACAGAGCGACGAAGCAGATCGCAGAGGAACTCTTGAAGACATCGGTAATACAATAGGGAGGGATCTTGTTGGTGTGAATAGATATTATTTGTCTTATTGAATCCTGAAAACCAAATACAATTGTATATGTAGATACAAGAAGTGGAGCACCCGATCGGGCGTCTTCAGTGTGCCCGATCGGGCAGAGGTAGATACAAGAAGTAGAAAGATAGAAAACCCTAATATTATGAGAAATTACATAAATACCCTAACTTCTTATTATATGCCCCCTCAAGATGGAGCACCATCGGTGATTCCAATCTCTTGACAAAGTGACACGAACGGTTGACGAGATAAGGGTTTTGTGAGCAAATCCGCAAGATGATCAGCCGAGCTAACATGAGATACTCTGAGGATGCCGCCTTGGACTTGTTGCCGAACAAAATGATAATCCAAGGCAAGATGCTTCATGCGAGAATGGAAGACAGGATTTGCACTCAGATATGTGGCACCAATGTTGTCACAGTATATGACCGGGGGTTCAGGCATAGGCACTCCAAGTTCCGTCAAGAGAGAAGTGATCCAGCGAAGTCCGGCGGCAGTATCCGCTATAGAGCGATATTCCGCTTCGGTGGATGAGCGGGCTGTGAACTTGTGCTTCCTCGAGGACCATGAAATTGGATGGCTACCGATGTAGACAATGTATGCCCCGGTAGAGATATATTCATCACGATCCCCTGCCCAATCTGCATCACTGAAGGCATGGAGAGATGAGGTATTACACGTAGAGAAGAAGATGTCACGATCTCTTGTACCAACCAAGTACCGAAGTACCCTTTTGAGAGCTTGAAGATGTTCCGTTGTCGGTGCATGCATGTATTGGGATAGACGGTTGACAACAAAACTGATGTCCGGTCGCATAAGCGTGAGGTATTGGAGGCTACCCACAATTGTCCGATAGGCTGTGGGGTCGTCTAATG
>CM071866.1:4442968-4471421 GCA_036759665.1 Gynandropsis gynandra | reverse complement strand
TTGTTTTAGACCGTAGAGGGCTTTGTGAAGTTTGCAAATGTGGTGCGGACGATCGGGATCAACAAAGCCTTGAGGTTGGGTCATATACACCTCATCCGTGAGAATGCCTTAGAGAAAGGCATTGTTGACATCAAGTTGACGAAGAATCCATCCGTTTGAGATCGAGAGGCTCAAAATCAATCGGATGGTGGCTGGTTTGACAACGGGACTGAATGTTTCAGTGAAGTCCACCCTGGGTCGTTAAGTAAAACCCTTGGCCACAAGTCGAGCTTTGTAGCGTTCCACAGAACCATCAGACTGACGTTTGATGCGAAAAATCCATTTGCAACCAACAATGTTAGAGGCTTGGTCCGCCGGCACGAGATCCCAGGTTCCATTACGAATAAGGGCATCAAATTCCTCGCTCATGGCCTTTCTCCACCGCGGATCCTTAAGAGCTTGAGGGACCATCGTCGGTTCAACGTCATGAAGGTGTGCCCGCTCGGGTGGAAGAGGGGTGCCCGGTCGGGTAATTGTTGGTAAATTACCTCCGTAGCTTTGCACGACTCGGGGTGAAGAGGTACCCGCTCGGGCATGATGCACGCTCGGACAAACAACCTGGTGCACGCTCGGGCAATTAGCCTGGGTCAATTTTGCTTTAGATCTTGTTTGCATGGGGTGAATGTTGCCACGAATAACGGGATCATGCTGCACAAGGGCCATGTCCGGTGACGCACGTGATGTGAGCATGTCCAGTGAAGGATTCGTTGAACGTGGAGCCGGAGAAGACGGTGTCATGGGCAGACGAGTACCCGTAGGAACAATAGAGACCGGTGGTGACCAGGAGTTGGATGGTGGAGTTTCGACCGAGGAAGTTGAGCCGAAAAAGTGGGAGTAGTTTGAGTGGGGAAAGATTGTTTCGTGAAACTCAACATGACGGGAGGTATAGACCCTAGATTGCGTGGGATCAAGAGATAGGTAGGCACTTTGAGTGGTTTAGTACCCTAGAAACACACACGGTTTGGAGCGGGGTGAGAGTTTGTGGGTGGAGTATGTATGGCCGAAGCTATGGATAGCAAAGGCAGCCAAACGTCCGAAGTTTAAGGTAACTAGGGCAAGAACCTAGGAGTTTAGTGTATGGGCTGTCATAGGAGAGAATGGGGGTGGGTAAGCGGTTAATGAGATATACCGAAGTGGGGAAAGCATACGTCCAAAAGGACGTGGGAAGTGAGGCGTGGGATAGGAGGGATAGACCGGTTTCAACAATATGACGCTGACGACGTTCAGATATGCCATTGTGTTCGGGAGTATGGGGTGGGGTGGTACGATGAGAAATGCCATGTGTGGTGAGGAAAGACGCTAGTGCAATGTACTATCCACCATTGTCGGTATAGAGAGTACGGATGAGGGTTTGGAATTGGTTTTCAACAAGGGTTTTAAACGAGATGAAAATCTCCCGAACTTGAGATTTCTGTTTGAGAGTGTATAGCCATGTATATAGCGAGTGTAATGATCAACAAAGATGACATAATACTTGAAACCATCAACCGAGATGATTGGAGATGTCCAAACATCGGAAAAGATCATTTCAAGAGGATGGGATGTGGTAACAGTAGATTCATAAAACGGTAATTTGTAGCTTTTATTGGATGAACAAGAGTTGCAAAACAAAGACAAACTTGACTTAGACAACGGTAAAGAGTTCTTAGAAACGACATGCTTTAAAATTGAAACCAAAGGATGACCTAATCGAGAGTGCCACTCGGACAAAGTGGTCTTGACACTATGAAGAGCCACAATAGAAGGTTTGGGAGTGACGGGAATCGGCCACTCATAGACACCATCTCTAGATTTTCCGTGAAGTAGACGCTCCCCCGTTTTTAGATCCTTCACCTAAAAATGATCATCAAAAAAATTCTACGGAGACTCCGTTAGTCCGACATAATTGTTGAATGGAGATAAGATTCTTGTTCATTGTAGGCACACATAACACATGATCAAGATGAAGATATGAATCATGCGATGAGCTAGGGATAGAGAAAGAACCAATGCGGGTGATGGGCAACGAGGAGCCATCACCGATTACCACTTCTTCACCACCCTTGTATGGAGAATGGTGCGCCAAATTGTTGAGATCGGACGTGATCGCGAGCGACCATCGGTTGTAGTGGAGGAGAGATCGCGCCAAGGATTGCCGAGAACAAGAGCCAATCTTGCTGATTGTATGGGGCAAACGCTGGATTTGGAATGGTAATGCCTTCAACTAGGAGAGTAGCATTGGGGACGACGAAATCCGATTGGATAAAACAATCCAAACGATGGCCTTCAAGTAGAGCACGGATTTGAATACTCCAAATCAAGTAGTTGGAGGATGTAAGCTTGGTCACATTCGACATATTGACCGTGAGAAGCGTACCATTGGGTTTTGGAGTTGAACGCCGGAGTAACGTCGGCAGCGGCTGAATTTGACATGGTGAGACAAGGAACGGCGGTAACATGCTCGATTGGGTAGAAAATTCGTGCCCGACCGGGTAGGGCTGCAAAATGTCGAGCGGCTGGTCGGCTGAACGAGAGACAGTCACTGATCGTTGAAGAATGATCAGTGGAACAGGGAGCGGCACCAGGACGTCGAGCAAGTGAGCGAGCGACTGACTGGACACAGGACGTTCGATAACGTGCGTGACAGGGTTTGCGAGCGTCGAGCGTGGGGCGAGCGTCAAGCGGCTGGGGTTGAGTGCGACTGACTGCGGCCGACAGGTGCAACGGTGATTTGAGCGGCGGCGGAAGGTGCGGCTGGAAGCGACCGGTAGCGGCGGAAAGGTGTGGCGGCGCCGGTAAAAGAGATTAGGGTTTCGGCCGAAAAAAAAGACGTAGGTCTTTAGGGCTCTAATACCATGTGAATAGATATTATTTGTCTTATTGAACTTGAAAACCAAATACAATTGTGTATGTAGATACAAGAAGCGGAGCACCCGATCGGGCGTCTTCAGTGTGCCCGATCGGGCAGAGGTAGATACAAGAAGTAGAAAGATAGAAAACCCTAATATTATGAGAAATTACATAAATACCCTAACTTCTTATTATAGTTGCTTGTTCGTAATGCTTTTATTCTTGTTAGTAGCTTGAATGAATGTTTATAAAAGTCTAATTGCATTAGGAGATGAATTGGATTTTGAAACGTAGCCATGATATGAAGTCTCAATTGATTTAGAAACTTGGTCGGTCGGTTAATTGAACTTAGGAATTAGGATAGCGATCTTAATGCATCTAGTAGGTGAGATTATGCAATTGGGAAATTATTAGTACGCATGCTAGATAGTGGGTTTAGAAATCGAGAGAGTAATTCCTTAGAAAAGAGCTTGAAGTCCCGAATACGTAATGATATCTATGACCATGATCTGATTAGAACTTCATTCCATCATTGTGCATCTCTCAAAAGTTGTGGTATTTAGTTATTTGAATTTAATCCATTTATTAGTTAGTTTAGTTTCATTCGCATTCAAAACACTATTTGATTTTAATCGTCCTATTAATTAGTTTACTAACTTTAGAGTTGCATCGATTCGCCGTGTTCGACCCTGGTACTATACGATTCGTATTCTTGCGGAAGCGTTAGTCTTGGTAATTATTACTTGAGATTGACCACATCAAGTTTTTGGTGCCGTTGCCGGGGAATTGATTACGGCTTTAGAGTTAGGGATACTTTTGATAGGCCTTTCCGGAGTCTTTAGTTGGTTTTCATATTTTTCGTTTTCTTTTCTTTTTTAGTCAACTTTTTTTAGCCTCTCGGAGCTTATTCGATTTTTTTATATTTTTTATTTTGTGAGGTAACATGAATGAGGTGCATTCTTTTTACGCCGGTATTGCTAAAGTAAAATATCAATTGCGAAAATTTATCATATGCTATCTAAATCACACCGTTCGCACTATTCGGAGCAATAATGGGAACAAGAAGTTCGGGGATATGAGGAAATGAACTACCTATCGGGAAACTTTCAGTCGTGAATGATGCAAAGAAACCAGAACTTTCAGCCATGGACGCACCCCCAAACTTAGAATTATCAATCACGTGCGCCCTTTCGTCCCCAGTAAGAAGCTAACCCTGATATTATGTCTATGCTCGCTCAATTCTTACAAGGAGAGAAAGATCAATACGCCAAACTTAGAGAGATGAGAGCGAATTCTGGAGATGTAATGAAGCAGGTTCCGCAAATTGAAACGCACCTAAAGACCTTAGAGAATCAGGTTGCACAACTCGTTGCGAACTCCTGTAATCCGCAAGGAGCTCTACCAGGGAGACCGGAAGCAAATCCTCATGAACATATCAATGAGATTTACCTAAGGACTGGTAAGACGGTGGATCACCCCATTCCTTCGACGTTTGAAAAGAATAAAACGTCTACTACATCAATGGAAAAGGGCAGTACCGTTGAAGAGCACAAAAATAAATCCGAGGAGGAAGAGGAGCCAAAGTACGTAAAACCAGATCCGAGGCCGCTTCCATTGCCATTCCCACAACATCAACGCAAGAAAACGGTGGATCAGTTAAATTCCTCGATATTTGAAAAAGGGGAAGAATCTAACACAACAGCGGATAAGGCTATGGACATTGATGACCATAAGAAGAAACCCAAGGAGAAAGTGGAGTTCAACTTTAACGAAACACTTAAGCAGCCGTGCTTTATCGATTCGGTGCTCCACATCGACGTCTTGGAGAAATTAGCCGAGGATGTTCTTGAAGAATTTGGGAGTATGGATTCCCTAGAGACAACTCTCTTAGCATCTAGAGAAGGATTATATAAGGACCCAAACGAGCTACTGGACAATGAAAAGAAGAAGGAACCCCCCGACCGAGACATTAGCACAACCCGAGCTAAATGCAACGCAAATCAGTACATAAACAATCCCAAGACACCGAAAAGCTACACCAAACTCCCAGTACACAATTGGAGCATCAACAAGATACCGAAGATGAAGATGAAGCCTTCACCATACGGGCTCATGCACCAACAAATTCTGGAGACGTTGAAGGAAACAAGAGACGAACGCCTAACCGGTTTCATGGAGTGCACAACAAGACTTATGGACAGCTTGGCCAATTTTTTTGGACAACACGATCTAGCCCCGAACTTAGAGAACATTGATCATCTCATTTTCATACGTATTTCTTGCAGGTTTTTAGAGATGTTTACGATATATATGAGACGTTTACGTATGATTTTGTATCCGTTTTACTCATTTTCGTATTTTCATGTTCTTACAGGTTTGAATGCGTATTCGGTTCATTTTTTAGCTAAAGGACATACACGAGACAAAGTACCAACATCGAGGATCATCACGGAAAAACGGGACGAGAATCGGCGAGGAACAATCTCAGCCTGTGCGGGGTACACCCATGCCTGCGCAGGGCATTTAGTTCGACAATTGGTCTAGAAAATTGAGCATGAGTCGGGCAAGCAATCAGCGCGATCGGGGCCATAGCCCACGCGGGGCACATCTTAGCCCACCCGGGCTCACCCCAGCCCGCTCGGGCACTCCCTAGCCCGTGGGGGGAGTCCTGTTTTTCATCGCAACACCGTGCGCCGCGCCCGCACGGGGCACACACCCAGCTCGCGCGGGTCGCATCCGTCACCTGCAACACTAGATAAGTTAATTTGTCTTAAAACGAAAAAGAACTTGTTGATGACTTATACAAAAAGGAAACGACTTTAGAGAAGAGGAATAAGTGATATCTTGCTGAAGAAAGTAATGGAAACGTTGCCCAACTTAATCAAGAATGGAAAACTCATGAAACGGAAAAATCGGTGGCTGCTGGAACAAAAGGAAAAGAACTGAACGGCCAGAAGGAAAGAGGAGGAGAAAAGGAAAGAAAAGAAGAAGGAAAAGGAAGAACAGGAGCTAGGGGTCGGGCAGCTTTAGGGAGAGAGAGTGAGTTTTCAGTTAGGAGTGAGTTTTGAAGGGAGAGAGGATCGGAGAAGGAGATTCTTGCGAATGAGACGTACAAGGAGCATTGGAAATCAATTCAAGACTTCGGTTTCGTTTGGTTTTCATGTTCCTTAGACTTTCTACTTCAATTATGTTGTTTGCTTTTGAACGCATGAGCGAGTAGTTTGTTTTGTTCTAGGAGAAAGGATTAGCCCTTGGCTGACCCAGAACCAATTTGATCTATTTTTGAATGCATCTTCCCGTTTTCGTTTATCTATTCTTTATTTGAGTGCTTCATTGACTTGTGTTTGCGATGGCCACGTAGATACATGTCTTAGGAACTTAGGAGAAGGACCGAAAAGAGAATTCTAATTCCGGATAATCAGATTTAGAACAACCGAGGTTAGGCCACGAAAGTAGGGTAGCAACGGTTGAGGGTAAAACGGATGAATCACAGATCTTATGGGTTTAGTTTAAGGTGTCAGCCATGAAAGTAGGGGATCACTTGACTAGATCACGTGTCTATGCCTTGAGAGATGGTAGATATCATATTAGGATCGTCTGCCTTAGATGACTTGATTGGGATTGCATGATTGATAGGTTGATTGTTAGTTTCAGTAGTCTTGTTGTGAAACCAGATTCCTAGAACGTTTGTTTCATTGTTAAGAACTAGTTTGTTTATTTGTTTTTAGTATTTCATTCCCAAATTCCTTATTCGTTCGTTGCAAGTTTGATTCGCAGTTTGAGTTTAGGTTGTGTTGCGTAGTCCCTGTGGGATTGACACCTAAAGTACTACACACCTGCCGTGCACTTGCGGGTATTTTAGGTTAAATATTTGTTTAACTTGATAACACATCAAGTTTTTGGCGTCGTTGCCAGGGAATATTGTCAACACGTCTTATATTCGAGCCTAGAGTCTTTCTTGTTTGTTTTTGTTTTTGTTTTCTTTTCTTTCGTTTCTTTCTACCTAATTTCGTTTATTTGTCTTTTGTTGGTTTATGACCAGATCTCAAGGTGCTTCAAATCTACTCCAAATCGATCCCGAGATCGAGTGAACTTGCAGACAACTGAGAAAGGGCAAGGAAGAAGGTAACACAGAGCCGTCAGATCAACGAGATATGGATAATCATAACGGTCATGAACAGCTTCAATTACCTCTCGGTAATTTAGGGCATATGCAGCAACAATAATTCGCACCTCAACCGCGAGAACCATAGGCTCCTCCACCACGTTGCCTCAGAGATTACATGGTGCCGAACATGAACAACGTGCAAGTAGCCATAAGGATGCCTGCTGTTGCTAGAGAACAGTTCGAAATTAAGCTGGCAATGATCAACATGCTTTATCATAAGCAATTCATGGGTGGAAATCACGAGGATCCCCATCAGCACCTCAGAGACTTACTTGAGCTTTTCGGTACATTCAATATACACGAAGTCTCAGAGGACGCGATCTTACTGCGTCTCTTCCCCTTCTCAATTGGGGGACGAGCAAACACATGGCTGAAATCGCTTCCCACTCGTTCAATCACAACTTGGGACCAGCTCTGCACATTGTTCTTATCACGCTTCTTTCCTCCGAGCAAGACGATTCAGATGAGGGGGAAATCACAACGTTTAGATACAGAGATGGAGAAACTTTGTTTGAAGCGTGGGGCAAATATAAGGATCTTCTACAGATGTGTTCACACCATGGTCTCGAGCAGTGGTACGTTATCCAAACTTTTTACAACGGAATTTCAGATTAACACCGAACGACGTTGGATAACGCTGCTAGAGGATCATTTATGGATCTACGCGTCGAGGAGGCATACGAGCTGATCGATAACCTTTCCATGAACCACGCCGTGTGGTAAACACTAAGAGGTATGCCTAACAGCACTCGTCGCCTATACGAGCCGAATCAGAGCAGAGCGACGGGCAACGCAGCAAACGTCATGTACTGTGTGAATTGCGGAGATACGGAGCATGTAGCGTATCAATGCATGGTACATGAAGACTTAGAACAGAAGAACTATGCCCAGCGGCAAGGAAACACACAATTCGGGAATACCTACAACCCGACTTGGAGGAATCACCCGAATCTTTCGTATCGAACGACTCAACCGGTGAAGTATTCGGGATTTCAGCAAAGACAACAAACATACCAGCAAAACAATCAGCAATTCCAGCAAGCTCAGCAAGTTCCGCAAGCTCCTCAACCTCCTCAAGCCCCTTCTTCAAAACTTGAGGCGGTAATGCTCGAATTTATCAAGGAGCAAAGGCAGCAACAATCGACTCAAGCCAAATTCAATGCGGATGTGGGGACAGCAATCAACGAGCTCAAAACTCAGATGGAATCCTTGAGCAACCATGTGAAGAGCTTAGAGAACTTCGTAGCACAGCAAGCTGCCTCATCCTCTCGGAATCCTGGATAGCTTCCTGGTAAGCCCGAATTAAACCCGAGAGAGTACGTTAATGCTATTTCTGTATGCAGTAGTGATGTGGTTGAGCATTGGCCCTCCAAAGAGCAAGAGCAAGCTGCTGGTACGTCCATGAAAAGAGGCAAAGGTACGATTGCAATTATGGAAGGAGTTGAACCAGATTTAGACAAACCATACGTTGCTCCACCAGCGTACCAACCTCCAATACCGTTTCCTCAACGGTTGGTGAGCAGTAAGAATGAAGAATGAGTGGGCAAATTTGTAGAGGGTCTCAAGAAGCTTGACATCAACATCCCACTCGTGGAAACCCTCCAAAAGATGCCTAATCACGCCAAACTCATCAAAGAGGTTCTTTCCAAAGAGAGGCATATCGAAGAGAACAAGACGGTAGCACTCAACGAGGAATGCAGTGCAATTCTTCAAAACACGCTGCCCCCGAAGTTGAAGGACCTCGGAAGCTTGTCCATTCCATGCACAATAGGTAATCTTGATGTTAACAATGCTTTTTGTGATTTAGGAGCAAGCGTGAGCATCATGCCACACTCGGTTTTCAAGCGGATGAACTTCGGGAATCTCAAACCTACAAAGATGTGTCTACGTCTCGCGGATCGTTCGGTGAGATATCTGGTGGGAATTGTTGAAAATGTTCCCACCAAGGTAGGTAATCTCTTCATTTTCACTGATTTTGTTGTACTTGAAATAAAGGAAGATGCTAGGATACCTATTGTTCTTGGTAGACCGTTCCTAGCTACTGCAGGTTGCATGATAGACGTACAACAAGGAAAGCCTTCCTTACGTGTCGGAGATGAGACGATCGAATTCTACCTGTCCAGTCCCATGAATGGACCCTTATCCAAGGAGTCTTGCTTTAGAGTGGATTCGCTGGACGAGTTAGCAAAAGACACGCATGATCAAGTAAGTGCTTCTGATCCTCTTATGCGATGCTTAACACGAGTTTGCGAAGATGCATGATTTACGGATGAAGGAGCTGAGATGTACACGAACCATGAGTGCCATTGAAGCACTAGGAGACACCCCACGTGAGGAGATACCACACGAAATGCACGCTGGTTTCGCGGTGGGGAAGATGTCCAAACTTGAGCCTAAGCCACCTCCGTTTTCTTTTCTGTATGAGTACGTTGAATGCGATAAAATATATCATGCTGTTATGAATGCTAAATTGAGTGCAAATGAGATGAGAAAACAACCAACACACGTAAAGAAACGTAGGAGAGTCAACTCTTCAATGTGTATGCATGGAAATTATACGGAAGACAGCCACGAACCTTCCAACGAAACTCAAAGGAGGTTGCACCTGCACTTGCAAGAGGTAATGGAAAAAGACATCATAAAACTCTTTGATGCAGATATCATTTATCCAACCTCGGGCAGCAAACGAGTGAGTCCCGTGCATGACGTGCCAAAGAAAGAAGCCGTGACTAAGGGATGGCACGACAAAAAGATCCTGCCTCATGACTTCCAACTAGGTGACTTAGTTCTACTTTACAATTCTCGTCCTAAGCTTTTCTCGGGCAACATACGGTCTTGTTGGTGTGGTCCTTTTCAGGTACGAGAAGTCTTCACACATGGAGTCGTGGAACTATGGAGCGATTCGAGAGGAACATTTAAAGCTAATGGACAGCGACTAAAGCTCTACCAAGCCGCTCAACCGATTAAAAGTGGAAACTCCATTTCCCTTTCCGATCCACCCATCGCGCACGCATGAGGAATGAAGACGTCAAAGTTTAAAGACGTTAAATAAGCGCTTTCTAGGAGGCAACCCAACTGTCGTTTTCTATTTTTCTTAGTTTTTTTAGTTTAAGACTCGGTTAAGAAAAAGAAAAAACACAAAAAAACCACTACAAACGTGACTTCACTTCCCTTACCCTCCATCGGAGCTTCACGTCGAGGACGTCGTTCAATTCAAGTATGGTGGAGCAGATCGCGTTTGTCAAGTGATTTCATTTCATTTTCTTTTCTCTTTGATTTCGTTGTTTTTAGGTTGTTTTTGCTTTCATGAGTTAGAGTCATCCCAGGCACTCGTTCGGTGCCACGTTTTGAGATGAACCTTGAACCTAGGATACTTAAGAAGTCGGCCTTTTCCGTGAGATTTGGCTAGTTTGAGCTAGGTTTTTCCTAAGCCTTAGAGCTTATTCGTCGGCTGAAAAACAATAGGTCGTAATTCTTTGGGGGGTTTAAACGAGGTTTCTAGGCTAGTTTATCGTTTATTCTCTCTATCCAGATGGTCATGCTTCGTATAGACGATGCTTTACTTTTTTATGAGTATTATTAGATTGTATGAAATCGAGTTTATTTTGCATATTAAGAGCGCACACTAACACTCTGTTGTCGATAGAAATAATGCCTAAAAGCATGATCTGAAATCGATATGAGTGCATCGACCTTGATACTCTTTCAATGGTTCAGGTCTAAGTGGTGGGTTGGCGATCATATTTCTACGTCCTAAGGGCATGGCACAACAAAAACACCCCCTACTCCGCTGCACTCTTGAACGAGATGCATGAGTATACCGTCATCGGTAGTCTGGGTCTAAGTAGAGGTTGGATCCCTTCAAATCCGACGTCCTAGAAGCCTAGTGTGTATGCAAAGAAAGAAAAATAAAAAGAAAAAGAAAAAAACAGAAGACATAGAAACAAAAGAAAACAAAAAGGAAAAAAACAATAAAGAAAGAAAGAAGCTCGGAAAAAGAAACAAGTATCCTCGATTGTTCTAGGTTTAGCATTTGTCTTAAGTCTTGTTTGGTGGAGAGAGTTACGGTGGCTTGTTTAGTTTGCCTTCGATTTACTTTCTCATGGGTAGCCTTGGTGAATCTAGGATGAAGACTGAAATTTAATTAGGCCGAATTTCCTCTCAACTTGCTAGTTGATCGGTTAGGTTCGCTTTAGCGGTATTTCTAGGAGAAAGGGGAATTCTCGGATTTTTTATACCCCAAATGTTCTACGTTTACATTTGCGTAGGGACAAGCAAACACTCAAGTCTGGAGGATTTTGATCATCTCATTTTCATACGTATTTCCTGCAGGATTTTAGAGATGTTTATGATATAGATGTGATGTTTACGTATGATTTTGTATCCGTTTTACTCGTTTTCGTGTTTTAATGTTCTTACAGGTTTTAATGCGTATTCGGTTCATTTTGGAGCTAAAGGACGTACACGAGACAAAGTACCAACAAAGAGGATCATCACGAAACAAACGGGATGAGAATCGGCGAGGAACAAGCTTAGCCCGCGCGGGGCATTTAGTTCCGCAAATGGTCCAGCAAATTGAGTACGAGTCGGGCAAGCAATCAGCACGATCGGGGCCACAGCCCGTGCGGGGCACATCTTAGCCCGCCCGGGGCTCACCCCAGCCCGCTCGGGCACTCCCTAGCCCGTGCGGGGAGTCCTTGTTTTCATCGCGACACTGCGCGCCGTGCCCGCGCGGGGCACACACCCAGCCCGCACGGGTTGCGTCCGTCACCTGCAACACCAGATAAGTTAATTTGTCTTAAAACGTAAAGGAACTTGTTGATGACTTATACAAAAAGGAAAACAACTTTAGAGAAGAGGAATAAGTGATATCTTGCTGGAGAAAGTAATGGAAACGTTGCCCAACTTAATCAAGAATGGAAAACTCATAAAAAGGCAAAATCGGTGGATGCTGCAACAAAAGGAAAAGAACTTAACGGCCAGAAGGAAAGAGGAGGAGAAAAGGAAAGAAAAGAAGAAGGAAAAGGAAGAACAGGAGCTAGGGGTCGAGAAGCTTCAGGGAGAGAGAGTGAGTTTTCAGTTTGGAGTTAGTTTCGAAGGGAGAGAGGATCGGAGAAGGAGATTCTTGCGAAGGAGACGTACAAGGAGCATTGGAGATCAATTCAAGACTTCGGTTTCATTTGGTTTTCATGTTCCTTAGACTTTCTACTTCAATTATGTTGTTTGCTTTTGAATGCATGAGCGAGTAGTTTGTTTTGTTCTAGGAGAAGGGATTAGCCCTTGGCTATCCCGGAACCACTTTGATCTCTTTTTAAATGCATCTTCCCGTTTTCGTTTATCTATTCTTTATCTGAGTGCTTCATTGACTTGTTCTTGCGATGGCCACGTAGATGCATGTTTTAGGAACTTAGAAGAAGGACCGAAAGGAGAATTCTAATTCCGGATAATCAGGTTTAGAACAACCGAGGTTAGGTCACGAAAGTAGGGTAGCAACGGTTGAGGATAAAACAAATGAATCACAGATCTTATGGGTTTAGTTCAAGGTGTCAGCCACGAAAGTAGGGGATAACTTGACTAGATCACGTGTCTATGCCTTGAGAGAGGGTATATATCATATTATGATTGTCTGCCTTAGATTACTTGATTGGGATTGCATGATAGATAGGTTGATTGTTGGTTTCGGTAGTCTTATGGTGAAACCGGATTCCTGGAACGTGTGTCTCATTGTTAAGAACTAGTTTGTTTATTTGTTTTTAGTATTTCATTCCCAAATTCTATATTCGTTCGTTGGAAGTTTGATTCACAGGTTGAGTTCAGGTTGTGTTGCGTAGTCTCTTTTGGTTCGACACCTAAAGTACTACACACGTGTCGTGCACTTGCGGGTAGTTTAGGTTAAATATTTGTCTAACTTTGGTAACGCATCAAACATCACGACAAAGCTTAAGGAGGACCTGACCGATCGTGCAAGGAACCCAACTGATCCGCGTGCTATACCTAATAGAGCACTATATGCACGCGAGACGCTACACACACGAAGACGTCGAGGACGTCCACCTAATGAGTAACATCTTGGTCAAGCTCGTGACCTTAAACAAGTGTTTCTCGGGAGGCAACCTGAGCCTCATATCGTTTTAGTTTATTTCGTTTTATATTTTTCAGAATTCGATTCTTATTTTTTTCACACGTATGCACACTACAAGCGACTTCGATGTATCGTTCTCTCTTTTTTAGATTGTGTGACTTTTGTTACAGGTTTTCCACTCCATTATCATCCACAACAAAGGAGAGACGCATATACCTAGCTGCATCAACTCAGTATAGCAAACACATATCAGGTGCACACGTTCCTATCTACTTTATTTTTCCCCGAGCTTTTGCATGTGAGTCTTTCTCTTAGGTTTTGAACACCGGGACGGCGTTCCGTTCAAGTCTTGAGGGGGGGTGTACTCTTCGAAGTGTCATGAATGTTATTAGGATTAGATATTGAGTTCTTCGTTTTATTTTAGTTTTAACGTTAGTTAGGATTATGATGGATGGATATCTAGTACGGAAAATTTCGAACTTTATCCACCTTTATGCAACTTTGTCGAATCGGGAACAAAAAGTCTAGGTTTGCTGAAAAATACCTTTAGATATCGTTTAGTTAGTGGTCGTGCATGAATCCGTAGCCTATAGTTGTATTCCGCCCCCTAGGTTTCAATCCCAAGTATTTATATCTAAGAGCATACCGTTCACTCTTTGTTTTGTTTCGATCGCTATATTTCCACACGCTTACACTCCGCTGTCAATAGAATAAGTTTTTAACTATTTTAGCCTTACATTGACATGAGCGCATCGATATTGATGGTTCGGGTCTAAGTGGTGGGTTGAGGCTGTTTTTCTACGTCCAGAGTCGACGCGTAATCATAATAGTTTAAACAAAAGAAAACAATCTGTAATGACACAACCTCTTCACTCCGCTACGGTTACAAGACCTTATGAGTGTGCCAATCGACA
Source organism: Gynandropsis gynandra (assembly GCA_036759665.1). Taxonomy (NCBI): domain Eukaryota; kingdom Viridiplantae; phylum Streptophyta; class Magnoliopsida; order Brassicales; family Cleomaceae; genus Gynandropsis; species Gynandropsis gynandra. The sequence continues at coordinate 4,457,389 of CM071866.1, read as the reverse complement.
ACCTGGGTCTAAGTAGAAAGCTGTCCTCTTCAACTCCGACCTCCTAGAAACCGAGTGTGAATTCTAAAAGAAAAAAATGTGTGGAAACTGAAAAGAAGAAAAAGACAACCGAAAAAGAAAAAATAATTGTCTTAAAGATGGTATCGAACTGTTTGCGTATTAGAATACGTATGGAGATCGCTTGGATTTCGTCCAAAGGTTAGTGAAATGAACTTAGGATATGTGTTGGATTGCCGGTTAGTGGCTTTCGGTAGATAGAGGTCTTAACTTGGTACACTTAGATCTATGTTCGTGTGACGCGTTGTTGTGTAGGATGGTTGACTTTTCGAGTTGTTTACGCTAGTATCCGGTTGTTGTCTAACTCCTCTCATGCTTAGTTCTAGTCTTGCTCGAGGACGAGCAAATGTTCAAGTCTGAGGGAGTTTGATAACGTCTATTTAGTTATAGTATTTTAGTTTATCTTTGTAGTTAGTTTACCGAGCATTAAGCATCATTTAGTCTTCTTTCCGCGTTCTCTCGTGTATTTGCAGGAATCGAAGACATCAAACACTAACATGAGCAAACACGAGCAAATTTCCTACACTACCCACACATAGCACGACCGGGCATAGAAGACAACAACATGCACGACCGAGCACAATGCATAGCATGACCGGGCACATAAGGGAATGGAGTGCCCGACCGATCTCACCCCATCAGCACGACTAGGTGCACAAGGAAGTTGGGGTGCCCGACCGAGCACTACTCCAAGCCCGACCAGGCTCATGAAACAGAAACTAAACCCGAACATGCAGCACAGCTCGGGCATAGGTGAAACCCGACTGAGCTATAATTTGAAGATGTTCCCGACCGAGCTTACTCTTGTGCTCGGTCGGGCATGATGAACCTACACGCGCTAATCAAGAAAAGGAAACTTCCGGTCGATTTAAACAGAAATGGAAACTCAGCTGCGGTAATGGAAAATCACGACCAAAGGGGAAAGAAGAAGAAAAGGAAAGAAGAGAAAGAGGAAAGGATAAGAAAGGCGGCAAACGCAAGGGAACCAAGGACACAAACACACATGCAGACGCATCAGAGCAGAGAGGGAGTAGAGAGAGCAGAACGAAAACAAGGATATAGATAGGGCGACGAAGCAAGTTACAAAGGAACTGTTGAAGACATCGGTAATACAATAGGGAGGGATCTCGTTCTTTATCCATGTTAAATATAGTTATCTTTTGTGTTTTCTTTTCTAAGTCTATATCCGAGTAGATCCATAACCACGGGTTAGAGAGCTTAGCCGATATGTAATGAATTTTTGTTCTTAATGCTTGGTTATAATATTTGTTCATTTTGGATTGATTGGTTGTTCGTAATGCTTTTATTCTTGTTGGTAGCTTGAATGAATCTTGATAAAAATCTAATTGCATTGGGAGATGAATTGGATTTTGGAACGTAGCCATGATATGAAGTCTCAATTGATTTAGAACCTTGGTCGGTCGGTTAACTGAACTTAGGAATTAGGATAGCGATCTTAATGCATCTAGTAGGTGAGATTACGCAATTGAGAGATTGGTAGTACGCATGTTAGATAGTGGGTTTAGGCATCATGAGAGTTATTTCCTAGAAAAGACTTGAATTCCCCGAATACGTAATGATATCTATGACCATGATCTTGTTAGAACTTCATTGCATCATCGTGCATCTTTCAAAACCTGTGGTATTCAGTTAATTGAATTTAATTCATTGGTTAGTTAGTTTAGTTTCATTTACATTCAAAACACTATTTGATTTTATCCATCCTATTCATTAGTTTACTAACTTTAGAGTTGCATCAATTCCTCGTGTTCGACTCTGGTACTATATGATTCGTATTCTTTCAGAAGCAAACGTCTAGGTTATTATTACAACAACAAATACACTCTACAACACCAAGGGAAACAAATCAGATTGGTTCCATTGACTCCTAAAGAAGCTTTTAAAGATCAGCTCCAAATGAAGAAGAATGAGAAGAAACCATTGAATGTGTGTGACCATGAGGTAGATCACTTAAAATATGGTGAGTTCTTGAGAAAAACCAAGTCAAAGGCCTATAAGAGTGAACCCTTGAGATTAAAGACCAATTTCTTCATGTGATCTAGTGAGATCAAGAGAGCCATGCTTTCTTATCGACCTATGTTTGTACTTATGTACAAAGAGACATATTTGAGTACTAACTAGCTAGCAAATTGTGTTCCTAGGGTTTTTCTTGATCTTTTGCAGGAGTTTGATGATATTTTCTTAGAGGATGTTCCAGATGGACTACCACCCCTTAGAGGAATCGAACATCAAATTGATTTCGTGCCTGGAGCAAGCATCCCAACAAACAAACCTACAGAACCAATCTTGAGGTTACTAAGGAGCTTCAAAGACAAGTTGATAACCTGATGAAGAAGGGATATGTTCAGGAGATCATGTCTCCATGCGTTGTGGTGGTAATTCTTGTCCCAAAGAAAGACGGTACGTAGAGAATGTGCGTCGACTGTCGTGCAGTCAATCAAATCATGGTAATATATCGACACCCAATCCCTAGGCTTGATGACATGTTGGATGAGCTACATGGTTCCAAAAAATCTTTTCCAATTTGATTTGAAAAGTAGTTATCACCAAATACATATGAAAGAAGGTGATGAATGGAAAATTGTCTTTAAAACTAAGCATGGGTTGTATGAATGGTTTGATATACCTTTTGGACTCACAAATGCACCTAGCTCGTTTATGAGGCTCATGAATCACATTGTTAGGCACTTTATAGGTAGATTTGTTGTTGTCTATTTTGATGATATCCTGATTCATAGTAAGAATCTTGAAGAGCATGTGGATCATGTCAAATTTGTTTTGAAGATCTTGCGTGATCAAATATTGTTTGGAAATCTCAAAAAGTGCACGTTTTGCACTAACAAAGTGGTTTTTTTAGGCTTTGTGCTTATTGAACAGGATGTTCAAGTTGATGAAGAAAAGATTGCTGCAATAAAAGAATGACCGAGTCCTCGAACCGTTAGTAAAGTGGGAAGCTTTCATGATCTTGCAAGCTTTTACATGAATTTTGTGAAGGATTTTAATACCATTGATGCACCTCTTACGGAAGTTATCAAGAAAAATATCAGGTTTCAATGGGGAGAAACGCAAGAAGCTGCATTTAATCTTTTGAAAGAAAAACTTACTAATTCACCCCTTTTGTCTCTACCAGATTTTTCTAAAGCTTTTGAGATTGAATGTGATGCTTCTGGTATCGGTATCGGGGTTGTGTTAATGCAGGAAAGGAAACCAATAGCTTACTTCAGGAAAAAACTTAACAGTGCATAACTAAGCTACCCAACGTATGACAAAGCGTTATACGCTTTGGTAAGATCTCTCCAAACTTGGCAGCATTATCTTTGGCCGAAAGAATGTGTCATACACACTGATCATGAGGCATTGAAACATCTTAAGGGTCAACAAAAGTTGAACAAAATGCCTGCTAAATGGGTTGAATTTATAGAGACATTTCCTTATGTAATTCAATATAAGCAAGGCAAAGAGAATATTGTGGTTGATGCTTTGTCTAGACGCCATAATCTGATCATTTCACTTGATTCTAAGTTTTTTGGCTTTAAATACATAAAGAACTTGTATTCTACTAATTTTGACTTTGAAAATGTGATTAAAGAATGTGACACATCTGCTTGTGGTGAATATTATAAGCATGAGGGTTTTTTGTTTCGCAAGAACACAATGTGCATTCCCAATTTTTCTTTGTGTGATCTTTTGGTTAGAGAGGCACATAGTGGAGGTCTAATAGGGCACTTTGGAGTTGCCAAGACGTTGTCTGTTTTGTAGAAACATTTTTATTAGCCTCGTTTGAAACGAGATGTTAAGCGAGTTTGTTCACGATGCATCACTTGTAAGAAAGCTAAATCTCGACTTCAACCCCATGGTATGTACTCTCCATTACCAGTTCCTCATCATCCATGGACTCATATATCAATAGATTTCGTGCTTGGATGCGTAGGACTAGAACTACTAAAGATTCAATCTTTGTGGTGGTTGATACGTTTTCTAAGATGACTCACTCCATTTCATGCCATAAGACTGATGATGCGTCTCACATTGCTTCATTGTTCTTTAAAGAGATTGTTCGAATGCGTGGGATGCCTAGAAAAATAGTTTCTAATCGTGATGTGAAATTCATGAGTTACTTCTGGAAAATGTTGTGGTTCAAGCTAAGAACTAAGCTTTTGTTCTCAACAACATGCCACCCTCAAACTGATGGACAAACTGAAGTTGTGAACCGTACTTTGTCTTTTTTGCTTCGTTCTTTGGTGAAAAAGAATTTGAAATCTTGGAAAGATTGTTTGCCTCACATTGAGTTTGCATAAAATAGATCTGCACACTCAGCTACTAAATTCTCTCCATTTTTTATGGATTCAATCCACTCACTCTGTTGGATTGTCTCCTTTGCCATCTAGCGAATATTCTGACATAGATGGAAAAAGAAAAGTTGAGCTTGTGAAACAGATTCATGAAAGGGCTAGATTGCACATTAAGGAGAGGACTAAGCAATACTTGAAGCATGCGAACAAAGGGTGAAGGGAAGTTATCTTCGAACCATGAGATATGGTTTCAGTCCATATGCAAAAAGAGAGATTTCCAAACCACCGCAAGTCTAACCTGATGCCACGAAGAATTGGCCCATGAAAAGTCCTTAAGAAGATCAACAACAAGGCCTACCAAATTGAGCTTCCAAGTGAGTGTTCAAATCAGTTCTACATTCAAAGTTTCTGATTTGTCTCCTTATATTGCAAATGAGCCAGATTTGAGGTCAAATCTTTCTTAAGAAGAGGAAATGACGAGGGCATCGTAAAGAGCACACTTGGATCAGAATTGGGGAAAAGACAAGTTGGGAGTAAAATTGGAGAAGAACCGAATGCCAATAAGGAAAATTTCGAGCTAATTGGTCCAATTATAAGGGCTAGAGCTAAGAAATTTCAAGCTTGGTGTGTGAGCATATTTTGGGTGTTTTGAGGGCAAAATTTGAAGAAAACCAAAATGGACCACATCAATCACATCACCAAGCTTCAGTTCATCTAATTTCAGTGCAGCCCAAGCTTCAAATAGCAAGAAGAGAGTGTTAGACGAAAATAGATATTCTAAATCTCAACAAAAAAATTTAATGCTTCAAGCTCTCAACCACAACTCACACACCCCATTTATTTCCCCTCCACCTACAAGTTGTTTTATTTAATGTTTACAACCACTTATTTGTCTTTTATTTTCCTTTAAATATATGCATTATGTTGAGAACAAAAATCAAGTTTCATTTTTATCAATTTGCGAGGTTGTCTCTAAAGTTCTTTTAGAACTAGATTTCGAACATATCAGATTATCATTTGTGACGTTTTGTGCTTTGACTTTTCGACTTATCAGTTCGTTCTTCTGCAAACGAATTGTGGCATCATTCGATTCCCCTACGTTCTTCATCGAGGTTCTATCGCGGTCTTGGACCATTTATTTCGAACGTGGACTTAGGGTCTTTGAGATAGAAAGTTGATTAAGGGTTTAGGGAACCAATTCCATTGCCTTAAGGAAGAATTTCGATCTAGGTTTCGTATCACCACATTTTCTCAATGTGTTTTCAACCTTTTAATTGAACCATAATTCACATGTCCTAACCTACCATACCACAAAATAATAGATTCAACGACATAAGTTGAACCAGAGTTACTTCCATTAGCAAAAACAGAAACAATGTTCAAGACAAACAACCCCTCAGACAAATAACTTTTTCCTACAAAATCCTCATTCTTGGCTAATATCACTTTATCACCCTCAAAGACAAGTTTCAAACCAACTCTATTCAGTAAACTACCAGAGACTAGGTTCCTACGCAACGATGGAACATACAACACATCATTCAATGCTAATGTTTTTCCAGATGTAAGTTTGAGGAGAATTTTTCCTCTAAGAACTCCAGCGGTGGTAGAATTACCCATGAGACGTGTTCACCATCTGCAACTTCGTAGAATTCTTGGAAAAGATCCTTGTTGGAACAAAAGTGTCTCATTGCTCCAGTGTCTAGCAATCTGTCCACTTTGTTTTCCAACAAGTTTTCCTTAACCACCACCGCCACGATGATCTAATCTTTTTTAGCAACATTAACCTGCGGGGTAGAATTTGTGTTAGGTTTGTTATCAGGTTTTTTTATCCTTTCTGTTCCAGCATTTATATGATTTGTGGCCTGATTTTCTACATTCATAGCAATACAGAACTTTGTCCTTCACACTCTTTGCGCCAGTGCCTTTGAAGTGTTTCTAATTTGTAACCTTTTTAAATTTCTTCCTTTAGCTTTAAACTTGTCTTTCTGTGCAACAGAAGATTTGATCAAGTTGGTTTTAACCGAATGTGAAGAGACAAGGTTAAGCTTATCTTTCTGCCGATTAGTCTCCTTGGTTTTCATATGACTTATTAGCTCCTAGAGTGGTAGATCTATCTTCTTATGTTTGAAACAACATCTATACTCAAACCACAGGGGAAAGAACTTCTCCAGTAGAATGTTCGCTTGCAGAAGTTCGCACATCTTCATTCCTTCGTTGAGTACATTCACGACATGGTTTTTGTACTCATGGATTTGGTCCATGATCGGATTTTCATCGACCATTTGAAACTGAATGCATTTTCCGACGACGTACTTCTTTCATTTGGCGTCATCAGCACCATATCTTGTTTCCTAGATATCCCAGATCTCCTTGGCATGCTTGTGCTTGACGAAGATGTAAAATAGAGTGTTGGACAAATAGTTCATGAGATGTTCGCACACTGTTTTGTTATCTTTTTCAAATTTCGCCTTTGCTTCCTCATCTATCTTCCTGGATTTGTTGGTTTGAGGCGTGGCCAAAGGACTATAAACCATGGTTTGGTGTGCCGTGTTTTTGGAAGTCCGTATAGAGGACGTAATCGACATCCAATAGCTCGAAGAAGATAAGCAGTTTCTAGGACCAGTGACGGTAGTTTATACAATCTAGCGACTCGAGTTTGGAGAGATCTGGAAGTGATCTCGATAGGAAGACAACCATGGTTATCACCAAAATTTCGTTTTAAGAATGTTAGAAATAAATGTATATAACCAAGCTGCGTCGTGGTAAACCAATGCCCTGGAAGCGAAATTTTGCCATGACCGTGGTGCAACCGAAGGTCGAACGCTCCCGAAGGTGAACACAACAACCCCCTTGTACATGTGCACTCGCGAAGAGGAGGATGGAATAACCAAATTCTCTCATATAGAAAACTTTCATGTAAGGTTCACGGTGGAAAACTCAAAACCAATTTTCGGACACCCTTTCCTAAGCATTCAGACGAGTTAATAAGCAAACCACTTCACAAAACTGGCCTCGAATTAAAAGCCACGTTGAAAGTTTTCCTTTGAAAAAGTATTTTTTTGAAGTTATAGAAGTTCATAAATAAATTATATATCTGATAGAGTAAAATCCAACCCAACCCAGTCTGGTCCAGGCTGGCGGGCGGCGATGCACGCAGACGAACAGCGTCGCCGTCGTCGTGACACGCATGTGGTATTTTTTGTAAAATCCACCACATTCTCAAAATCTCTCCAATGGCTCCCTTTGATTGCAATAATATACAAGACTAAATATATAATGTAAAAAAAACTCTCCCAATCAATGTGGGACTTTTAAACTTCCACAAAAGGCAAAAATTGTGAAAATTTTAAAGTCATTTTTTCAACAGAATTTTAGTGGAATTAAGAAACGTTGTGGTCGAAAATTGGATAAACGTTGACATTCAATTCAATACAAGGATCAAGACACAATCGATATATCTTACATTCTACTTAAACATAGCCTCTTTTTATGTTGATACAATCATGGTCATTCAGTCTTATATGTTATGTGTTTGATTATACGTAATGTCAATCTTTGGATTTCTCTTTTTTCAAATTGTGGTTTTTCTATTTATCATATTGTTGTGCCGAAAATCTAAACAGAAAAAGAGAAGAGTAAATAAAAAGTTCTATTAAATTTCGAGAGCGTTTCAAGATTTGTGTTTGTAGCATAAATCTTAAGTAATAAAAGTTTGGAGAGTGATTCGAGGAGAGTTATTTAGAAATCTAGAATTATTGTGAAAATAGTTTTACGTGGTTTATATAAAGAGTTGTGTGGCGTTCTGCTTGGATTTTGGATTCCACATCAGTTTTGCACTTAGAAAAGTCTATCATGTTGACCACTTGAAGTCTGAATATAGAGCAGTTTTGAGTGTAGTGTTGTCTGAACACCATGAAAATCGTTGTCTGTCTACTCTTTAAACTTATGGTAATGTTAGGTGTTGGATTTTTATTTATTGACTTGTGGTTTCTAGCACTTATGAACATTACAGATAATTACGTAGAACTGTTCACGACCGTTAGATTTGCCCCTTTTGTGTCGTCACACTCATGGTCATTCGATTCTCTATGTTTGGTAATACATAATTTGAGCCATCAAATTTTTCTTTCTCGAATTAGGGTTTCTCGTAATTCAATTTTTTAATGAAACAAAAACGAGTGACTTGCAAATAGTCAACTCTCCTAGACGGGGACCAACTAAAAGATAAAATCTTAATTTAGATGAGTGACGGTTGGAAAGATTGAAAGAGGAGGTCGAGGACGATGAAAAGGTCACAAACATCGAGGTAGAGACGAAGGAGGTAGAGCCACGTGCTCCGTTCAACATTACATAACAAGCACAAGGCCTCACCACAGGCCCTTACTATTTATTAGTAATCAACCTCGTCTCAAAGAATTTTGATGTTGCTTAATTTGTCAACCAACAATATTATTATCTCCAAAACTGTCCAGTTTCTTGAATTTATGTTCCCTTTTAAACAAAAACTTTTTCCTAGAGACATTACCGCTTCTGATATTTGTACAAACTTTCCAAATATCATTTTTTTCACGTCCATTATTTGTTTTTATTGATAATGTTGCTTCAGTACCTCAGGAAGAAGTTTGATTGATTGTTTCCAAAACTTTAAACAATTTTTTTAGTTTGATTGTTCACGTGGATGATATAGTTATTATAACAAATTCTGATATAATAGTTGTTCTCTAAAGACTGTTACATTCACATTTTGCTATCAAATATCTTAGGCAACTTCAGTTTTTTTTAGGACCACAGATTACTCAAAATTCCAGTGGAATATAAATTAAACAGTGTAAGTGCTGCCATGATTTATTATCGGATACAAAAGTTAGATATAAACTAGTTACTGAGTACTAGTCATTATTTATGTGTTACTATTTAATAGAAACAGAGCACTACGTTTTTATAAATAACTTTTCTTCCTTTCAGAATGAATGCAAGATTCATCATCCTCTCTTTTCATCATTTTTCTTGATTTCATTCTCTTTGTGTTCGTCGAGTTATAATAGTAGAATCACACAATCTTCCAATATAAATATCTTGGACATTCCTTGTTTGGAAAACCTACAAAAGAACAATGTATGATCACAAATCGGGTTCAAATGTACACACCAGAAACTTGGTTCCCAAAGACTCTAAACGTTTCAACCATGAAACTGTAGAAATTTAGAAACTTAGAGAATAAGAAGAAGAGAAAGTTCCCTCATGCATAATCTGTACACAAGTTTGATACACATATATAGGAGAACAATGCTAGAACATAAAGAAACTTGCTGCAATGGTTGACGTGATAGAGGAAGAAGGATTTGGTTCTTTCCTTTGATTCTCTTGATAGGTTAATGTAGATATTCTTAGTCTTCTTTCCCTTGGCTGTCATGTCTAAATAAGGCAGATTAAATATGTTTCCAGAACTAGAAAATCAGGACAAACAACGAGGTTGCGTGTCCAAGACCTTCTTCTTCTATGGCAAGACATACTTTAATATTCCTCTCAAGTTCGTGGTGATCGAAGAACCCGATGTGATACCTCGTTAAAACCTTGCCAAGAAAAACCATTGGGACAAAAACTTGGTGAGAAAAAAAGTACAATTACTGATCAAGCCTTGTTTTGAGATCACTCGAACTTGACTCGTGCAAAGGCAGTTGCACGTCTGTTAGACCAATCCTTTGTTGAAGTCTCTTGCAAGTCAGTTCATTCATGGCCTTTGTGAACATAACTGTGATCTGATCTAAGCTCTTTGTATAGGCTGTCGTGATTATTTCGTTGATAATCTTCTCACGGATAAAGTGATAGTCCGCTTTTATATGCTACGTTCTTTCGTGAAAGACAAAAATAGCCACAATATGTATTGCAGTTTGGTTATCGCAGTGAAGGGTCATCGGACTTATTGAATCAATGCCAAGATCATGCAACAATTCTCTAATCCAAATGAGCTCACATGTCGTAGTAGCCATCGCCCTGTACTCGGCTTCAGCACTAGATCGAGCAACTACGTTCTGTTTCTTCCTTCTCCATGTAACCAAGTTGCCACCAATGAACATACAAAACCCAGTGGTTGATTTTATGTATGTTCTATCACCGGCCCAATCTGCATTGCGTTATCCTACTATGCTTGTATGTTCGTTGCATCCCATCCATATACCTTTGCTCGATGAGCCTTTTAGGTACTTGAACCATACTCCAATGTTGTTTTCTCGGAGCATGCATGTGCTGGCTCACTTGCCTACAACAAAAGAAAAGTCATGCCTAGTAATCGTAAGTTAGATAAGCTTACCTACCGTTTGTTGATATTTAGTGATGTTTGTAAGTGGTTCCCCTTCCTTGTGATCTTTAAATTTCTCCTTGATAGGCGTCTTTGCTGGTTTGGCTCCTAGATTACATGTTTCACTTAAGAGATCTAGTGTGTATTTCCTTTGAGACAAAAGCAAAACCGTTCGATACACGGGTTACTTCTATACCAAGGAAATATTTTAGTTCTCTTTAATGTCAAATGACATTTTGAGGAACTTCTTCGTGTTTTCAATTCCTTCACGGTTATTGCCTGAAATGATAATGTCATCTACATAAACGAGTAGAACAATAATACTTGATTTCCCCTGAATTGAAAACATGGAGTGATCGGCTTCACTGCGTTTGAATCCATAGCTCGTTAGTGCATTGTAAAGTTTCTGGTACCAAGCTCTTGGGGATTGTTTAATCTCGTAAAGCGCCTTCTTGAGCTTGCAGACCTTGACAGGTTCAACATCGTATCCCGGGGGAGGAAGCATGTAAATTTCTTCATCAAGATCTCCTTGCAAGAATGCATTCTTGACATCCATCTACCAAAGATCCCAATTAAGGTTAATAGCCACAAATAAGACAATTTGTACCGTGTGCAACTTGGTGGCGAGAGCAAACGTTTCTGTATAGTCTTCGCCATAAGTCTGAGTAAACCCCTTCGCGACAAGGCGTGCTTTGTATTTGTTGACATCACCATCAATGGTGTACTTAACCTTGTACACCCTAAATTTGCATCCCACAACCTTCTTGTTGTGAGGAAGAGATGTAACGTCACATGTTTGGTTCTTTTCTAACGCTTTAATCTTTTCTCTCATCGCTTCTTGCTATTCCTTCTTCTGCTTTGCTTCGAAGTAGGTGTTCGATTCCTGTTCTTGATCAATCTTACTAAAAAAGGCTTGATGAGCAGCAGGAAGATGAGACAAATCACAATAATCTTGTATAGAGTGAGCAACAACAAGACTACTATGATAAACTTCTTGTTTCGCCATTCTGATGCGGGAACTCGTGTTCTGGAGCTGCGACGTAAGACAATTGCGGAAGACGTGTCTTGTTCATTCATAGTCATAGTATTGTCAGCTTGAGGATGAGCGAGCTCATCACCTGCAATAGGAACGTTAGGTAACTTTTCTTGCGTGTGGGGCAAGGCACTGTCACTGATGTCGGTTTCGGTCTCGACACTTGTTTCATTAGTAAGATCATTGTGGAGTTGTACATGATCTTGTACGAGCTCCTCATCATTCTGCTCATTTTCTTGCATGTCTAATGTTTCCAAAGTTGCATGAGAAGTATCAATAGTTGACTCAGAACCTACATTGTTTTTAACTTGTGAACGAAGATTAGTAATAATATAGTGGAGAGAGGAGTTTAAATCTGACTGTATGGACGAAATCTCTAGCTCACTCCAATCTTGCTTGTCAAATTATATCTTCATCAAATATCACTTCCCGAGAGACATAAACACGTTGAGATCTTGGTTCATAACATTGTATCCCTTTTGCGTTGTTGAGAACCCGAGAAGAATGCATTTAGCACTCTTTGGATCTAACTCTGTCCTTTGGCTTTCTGGTAAGAGAACATGACACATACAAAGAAACATATCTATATCATCCACATTAGGTTTTGTGTGATTTAGTACCTCATATGGTGTAAGGTCGCCAAGGCATTTAGTCTGTAGACGATTGATTAGGTGACATGTTGTGACCACTGTGTCTCCCAAAAAACATTTTGGAAAGTTCTTATGAAACAACAATGTTCTCGTGACCTCCATGAGATGTTGATTCTTCCTCTCGGCCACCCTGTTTTGTTGAGGCATATACGCACATGATGTTTCTTGTTTGGCAAGAAAGTCTCGAAGCCGATGGTTGATGTATTCTCCGCCATCATCAGTTCTAAGAACTTTGATATTTGCATCATGTTGGGTCCTAACATGGCTAAAAATTTTAAGAAAAGAGTCAAACAATTTGTTTTTTAGAAGACAAGAGATACAACCATGTATATTTGGATTTTTCATCTATAAAGCTCACGAAATACTTTTATGATCTCTAGTGTAGCATGGTGCGGTCCAAACATCCAAATGAATAAGATCAAAACATTTATTAAAAAGTTTTGGAATCAGAGAACGCGGTTCTACATTGCTTGCCTAATGTACATGCCTCACATTTTTCATTATCATACTTAACATTTGGAAGTAAAATATGAAGAGATTTAGTATGAGGATGTCCTAGTCTAGCATACCAAACCGAACTTGAATCTAAAACTGAACGAGATGAAGCAAAATCTGAAGCAAAAGCTAAATTTGAAGGAAAGGTTGAGTCCTGCAAGACTGTAAACTCTTCTAGGATGTAGAGACCATTCTTGAGCTTACCACCACCAATGACTTACAATATCTGAAGCAAAATATTATTACTAGCTTCGAAGGAAACTACACATTGAAAACCCTTTGCCAACTTATGCACGGATAGCAAATTATTTGAAAATTGAGGAACATATAGAGTTGTAGTATCTTGACCAAACAGAGTTAGAGATCCAGTTTCTTGAATAGGGATATCTTTACCATTTGCAATTGTAACATGTCCAAGAGAGGGTTTCAATTAACCGAGCAAATTTTTGTCCTGAAGCATATGATTAGTGGCTCCGGAGTCAATGATAATATGGTGTTTAAGAAGAGACAAGTTACCAGACTCCTTTGTTTCTTTCTTAGTTGGATCAGGATTTGTCTCGGTCTTTCCCATCACCTGGTTGAGAGTCTGGGCGAGGGCCTCCATGGTGACGTACTCAGTCTGTGCAAAGTTTCCTCCCGTAATATGGTTACACCAACAAAGATAGAGAGGAGGAGAGATGCTCAGCAGCATGATTAGCAATATCCTTTTGCAAATAAGAGCTTTTGGTTTTATTCTTGAGGTGAGGATGAAAGATCCAATAACAATTCTTTGTATGACCCTTCTTTTTGCAGTAGTCACAGTAAAAGAATCTCCTTTCTGACCTTGATTCATTGGTGGTCTTCTTGTCTCTCCCGGTTTTCTCTCGTCTGTTATTGAGATGGGCGAGTTCGCTTGTTCCTTTGAATGGGCGAGTGGCTCCTTCTTCCTTTTTAATCAAAAGGCAGACCTCGTTGAACGGTGGAGATCGGTTTGACGAAGGGCATGTTGGATCAGGTCATGGTAAGAAGCATCGAGGGTTGCCAAAAGACCAAACACCTTGTCTTGATTGTTTCTGGCTACAATCTCAATGGATCTGCAGTCTCGGGTCTGAAGTCTTGTAGTTCAACCCAAAGATATTTGTAATCACCAATATGTTGATTGAATGATTTCCATTCTTGATGGAGAGAATGGAGACCTTTGCGTACTTCATAAACCCTATTGAAATTGGAGACATTCCCATAAACTTCCTGCAATTCATCCCACAATTCCTTTGAAGTCTCAAAATGATCGTAAGCTCTTAGACTTAAGCATCGAGGGAATTCTGAATAAGAACAAGAGCAGTAAGTTTGTCTTGTTTCCATTTTTCCGGATCAGTAGCAGCACTTCTGTCTGCAGAACCTGTAACATAGCTCCATAATTCGCAACTTAACTTCCAAGATTAACACGGACAACTTTGGACGAGATCACGTAATTTTGGCCATTGAAGGTCACAGGAATGCGCATGGCTGAGTCCATGATAACAAGAGGGAATAAGAGAATATACAAGAGAATCGAATGAACAAGAGATCGTATTTGCTACGATACCAAAGTTC
>CM071866.1:4435468-4437968 GCA_036759665.1 Gynandropsis gynandra | reverse complement strand
AAAACAGAGAGCACAACATTGCAACAGGTCAATGAGATCAGATCTCGGAACACCCTGTTAAGATTTTACATAAGAAGTCAACTAAGACAGCAAGTGCCGAATGATGGATTTTCTTTCGAAAATCTGATTGGTTTCAAAAGAGGATTAAAACCAATCATAATTTAGCATTACAGAGAGTGAGATTGATCTTCGCTGTGCTGAAAGATTGATCTTCGCTGATGAGGTTCCTCACATCTCAGAGAGTGAAAACTTCTCAACCAGAGCAGTAGTTTCTAAAAATAAATCTTTCCAAGATTTAAGACAAAGAAGGAAAGATCCTTAGTATTTTAACTGAAAGGTGTCATGAATCAGGCACTTGAATGACATGATCTCTTACTTCACAAACACCTTGTTTAGACATAGTCCACAGGTAGGACAAAATCAATTATGAATTTTTACCTTCATATCCAAGGCTATAGATTTGTTTAATCACAAAAAAATAAAATTACAGGACAGGTTGAGCAACAAACCATCAACTATTCATACTAACTACAAGCTGTCGCATTCTCCAAGAATCTGCTAAATAACATTGGAAATCAGTAATTGGCTTTCAAATAAAAGAAACAATAGCAAACATTGTGTCATTCGCTTTTTAGCTAAATCACTCGAGAACAGGGCATTTGGTCTAGTGGTATGATTCTCGCTTTGGGTGCGAGAGGTCCCGAGTTCGATTCTCGGAATGCCCCTTTTGACTTTTATGAAATTTTATGTTACAAAATCGAGCTGAAATTTATCATACCAAAAATATCTAATTTTTTAATATGTTCTGTAACGGAATTGCGCAATAAAACATCATTTAGTCCTGTTAACAACATAGACCTAACTCGCATTTAGAAGCAGAAATGCAGAGAACAGATTAGTGACTTTGCACAACAGTTCTACATCTAAAATAACAGACGAACAAATCCTTAGCTATTTCACTAAAATGTGTGAGTGCCTGAAATCAACTGTTCCTTAAAAAGCCCTCCCCAAAATTTATTTTCCTATGCACAAAAATTAAACAAAATATACATGCAACGAGTGAAACGACCTTTTTCTGTGTGATTCACTAAAATGAACTCTAGGAATTACGCAAACATACATCTCTCACATTATTAACCCAAGAGCATCCCAAAGTCAAATTAGATTCTGGCCAACGCTTTGGACCATAAGAAATTGAGTTTAAATTCCCAAAAGCCAACTAATTGTATAAGAGTAAAAAAAACGAGCATTAGTCTAGTAGTAAGTTTCTCCCTAGCCCAAGTACATTTCTCAGGGTAATACGAAATGCAAGCTCTCATTTTTCTGGCGATTCAAAGCTCATTCTAGTTTAAAAATGTTACCATGTTCATCAACTCAAACACCAGCACCAAAATGAACAAAGATCTACAACTTATCTTAATAAGATAACACTAGAAAAAAAATGAGATCCTGTCAAAAATATGTGTAAACAATAGCAGCCCTTGAACAGCAGAACGTCATTTTCAATCTGGACTGTGGATGCTAAGATGAAAACTCAAATGACCATAATCTGTAAGCAACTTAAACCAGTGAAAACAAATGACCAAAAGATTAATTATTCTAGAAAATAGTTTTTAAGAAAACTTTGAGGGCGTCACTGCAAGGATGAACCGACTAAAGAATGCTTAATTTCATGTATCGTTTAAGCCGACGACAAAATGGCATGAAAGTCTCCATACTTGACGCATCCACTTTAAGTTTTTCATTTGGTATTTTCGAATTCAATTAGGATACCAAGTATGTTTAATCGATAGAATCCCATAAATCGATAGAATCTTCACCGAAATAGCTAGATCACCCAAAAAACATGATTAGAAGTATACCTCGGAGGAGACAATACCACCCAGTTAGGGTTTCAAGTTGCACGATAAGTCTCTCGAAATAATCCATACGAAAAAGAAATATCAATCAACAGAAGGTGAGGAACTTTATAAGGAATCAAGAGAGAGCGAGAGTGGAGTGAGAAGCTTCTTTACTTCACACCTAGAACTTCCACTGCCCTCGACTCGAGACTCTCTTGAGGAGGCAAAATGCTAGTTTACTCTCCGAGAGCCGAGCAATATTTTAATTATTTATCATGAGAGCCTATGTCAAATTCGGTCAATTTATTGTACTTTAAAATAATAATAAAAAGAAAAAATAAAATAATTGTTAAAAATTAATAATAATACGTTCGTAATATATATATATATGCATAGAATTTAGGATGTCCGTTTTAACCCCGACCCGAAACCCGAAACTCGGTCCAAAGCTCGGCCCGAAAATTTCGGGTTTGGACCGAAAAGTATAGGTCCGTTTACAATTGGATCGGACTCGGCTTTGGAAAAATTTGACCTGTAAATTTGGGTCGGGCCGGGTTTGGCATGCGGGCTGTCCGAGCCCGAAAATGATCAACGACTCAAACCCTATCCTAGTGTGCTCTCAACTTAGCTCTTTATCTCCCTCTGTCTCAGACAATCTG